>JANHZU010003596.1:111489-122033 GCA_032468055.1 Acrochordus granulatus
AAGTCAGACACAACTGAGTGATTGAACAACAACAAATCCATGCATCCATCTGCAGTGTTAGTTGTTTACTTAAGGCATCAAGCACCTGTTCATTAAGTACTTTATTGAATAAATATTATGAATAAACAATCAGGTGTTTAAACAAAATATAACCTAACAAAGCTCATCTTTGTAAAGTGGATTCTACAAGGCCCCAATCTTTTGCTGACCTTAGCCCAGCGAAGGATTACTCATAGATAATGGAATTTTCAAAAGAAAACAAAACTTGCAACTCCAGGACCGCAGCCAGCTAATCAGTCACCTCTCCTTCCAGTATACTCAAGTCCATTCCACTTCTAGAAAGCAAAGTCTATGCTCAAACCTCAGCAGAGGTCCCTCCAAGGCTTTTTAATTTACTAATAAACATTTTAGACTTCTGCAAATCCCTGGATTTTTGTTAAGACTGCTTATATGTCCCACCAGTGCAAGTGAAATATCCTTTTGGCTACACAAGATTCTTGGAGAATGAGTTGGCTTGGCTTTGAAATATCTCCTTTGCATGCATGTGCATCTTCCAGGCCTCCAGCCAGCACCCAAATTATTACTCCAATCTTATTTGTGGCAAACTAGAACAATCCAAGATTCTGTGGTAAATGGAGATCTCACAGATTTATCCTAGGTGTCTTCTATTTTTTCTTCCTTACATGTGTGTGTCAAATTATATGTGTGCATAAATAAGGATAAAGGTGATGCACGAGATAGTGTACTTCTATTACTTTGGGAGCAGGAGGAGACTATGTTTCTGAATCTTTGTGTGCATATAAGAGAGAACGTGGTGACTGGGTACATGGGTGTGTACACACATTCATATAAGCATGTGCAGGTGCCCTCAGGCTTCAAAGTGTTATATTCCAAGAACAGGAAACAAGTATATAATTTGGCTGAGAGGGTATCAGTTCTTGTTCTGTACTTCTACATCCTTCAAATGCCTGCAAGATGTACATCAATTTCCTCCCAGATCAAATATTCACCATACTGGAAGCTGTTTAGTGAATCAAATGATATTCCTCCTAAATTCCCAACAACCAAAACAACCTGCCCCTGTGCTTTAGAACCAGGAAACTTCTATCAAAGAGTATATCATTGCATCCACAAAATCAAAACATCCCTCCACCAGCATTTTGCTATAACTTTGTAGGATGCCCAGCTCTGGACAATGTTACCAAATAACAGGGTTGGCTCTGGAGACAGATCAGAGAATTACAGTTAAGCAAATACAACAGCAGGGCTTTCATAGCCATAAAACCTTTATTTGTTTCAAGTGACTAAAGGGGAAACAATCCATTCCTCTTTGTCTGAAATGCAATATATGGCAACAAAGAGCGCGAAAGCCTCACTTTCTTGTCTTGCCTCCCTCTCTTTGTGTGAAAGAAAAGGAGCTAGTGCCAAGCATTTTGATTACAAAAAGAGTTTTCATAAAATTATATGGAGCATAAGGAGGAGGGAAAAGGAGGAAATGGAAAATATAATGGCAGAGAGAACTGCCTGCCATATGCATGAGTGAGTGAATGTGATACAAAGTGCATAAATGTGCTTCATCCTCCCTCTCCCCTCAAAACCCTTCCCTTCCCCAAATCCCTCTAAGTTGTTAGAAGGGGACAGCGTCTCTAACTCATAAAATGCTGACCGGAACATCTGCTCTTAAGGCCCCAGAAGTAGGACAGCATATCTGCAACAAAAAGATGACAAAAATTATAAAAAATTGACAAGGCTGTCAGTTGAAGAGCGGATCCCACCTACACAATTGTGTCTTGTCACTTGATTCTAATTCACGCGCAAATGTTTAGTCTCCCATACAAACCAGCACACTCCTTGGAACAACTTTATTGCAGCAAGGTGACTTTCCTAAATTCTCCAACTGTGCATTGTGTCAGATCCTCTGTTAAGTGCATTTGAAATGAGAACTTCTAGGTGAAAAGGCTCCACAATAAAAGAATTTAAATCAAGAACTAGCTACTTTTTCAGACACTGCTACCCCCACCACCAATCTCAAAAGATTTTAGCATAACACCACTCAAATCTAGCTGAAATTATTGACATCTTGTGATCTTTTGGCATTCTCAACGTTCAATGGGAATTTGGTAATATTTTATTACTATTATTATTACTAGCATTACTACTGCATGGGTGCTTTGGCAGAAACTGACTTAACTGGACAGATACAAAACTATTAGCATAAAAATTCAGTTAAAGATGAGCCAATCACATCTCACACCTCCCAAAAAAAGGGCAAGTAAAATACATTCATCAGGTCACTATGCACTGGGGGACATTTCCATGGAAGGGAATGAAAAAGTACTAACTGCATAAACCAGCAGAATGCTGACTGTTACAGAACTATTTCCAAGCAACCCTCCTTTAGGTCACATCTTATAATGAGCTCCAGGATTATTTTTTACCTGGACTATTCATAAAAAAACCTCACAAAGAATATCTGTAAATGTCATTCTGACTTAATTCTGCTAAGATATGGATATTGATATCTGTTTGCTGGTTAAAAAAAAATCGAGGCTGCTCTGTCATGCCTAGCTATAGAGCTTCAAACAAGCAAGAGTAAGAACATAATGAATCTGAAGAATAATATACCTATTTAGAATGCAGGAGTGTCATTCTAGGCACAACTGCAATGCATATTTAAAATAATTTACCAGTGCAGTCTCCTCCCATTCATGCAATTCTAAGAAAAATTGTATCTAGTAATGCTGGGCTTCCAGTAGAACAGAAACTTGACCGAATTATATGAGAAGCCCAATCTCACAGCAGTTTTAGTAAACACCAAAGGAGAATATAGACAGTGGAAAGTTTTGGCCAGAAAGATAGCTCCGAACTTCAAAGTAATGGGATCTGCCCAATGACAGCACAGAAACTAACTCAATTCAAAATGCTATGTAATGTCAGAGGATGCAAATATTCCCTCAGCATTAGTTCATTAAAAAGCAAAGCTTAAGTGAAATCTCTATTGTGGAATGCTAATGGAATTGTCTTGACAGTTGCAAATGTATTTCAAGTCAGACTGTGGTGAAACACATGGAAAAGATAATTTATGACATATGGATAATGACAATTCAGAAATCCAACAGACCCTTTTATGATTCCTTCCAAACTTGTCAGCGATGAAGAATGTTGCAGTTTAAGTGCCTTATCCTCCTTAGAGACAGCAATTCCAAGGTCTTAGAGCGGCCATAAGTATTTTGCTGTGGAATTCTGGTTCAGCTATTTGCAAACTATTTGCAGCTGCAGAACCAAAAAGCCCAAGTGTGCTATATAGAGTATATTTAATGTTTGATTCTACAGTACACATACAGGATCAGATGCTTACTTGGGAAGCTGGATATAAGCCTCCTGTCTAAGATAAGATACTTGCCTGAAGGTTGGTTGGATTTCAAATTTTCTTCTTTTTCAGCTTCAGAACCTGCAGCCAATTGGGTGAGGAAGTTTCTGATCTGAAGAATCAGAAAATGGTTAAAAAGTAAGAGTGGAAAAGAAATAAAGACTGTGAATGTGATGTTGAATTATATTCTAAAATTTAGAGCCCATCAGAGTGAAGAACTTGATTGATTGCTCATAGGCAGCAGCTAAGAAGATGCTTTTACTTTGGTGGAAAGTCTCTAAGCCATCTGACTTACATCCTAATTAATTAAAATTAATGTGTTATTTAACATTTAAATATTGCCATACGTTTGCTTTTTTTCACCTTCAAATGTGTCTGATTTTCAAAGACTGCCTGGACAAGTCACTATAGTTTTCTCAGTTAGATTTTTCAGAAGGGGTTTGTTATTACCTCATTGTGACTGGCCCAAGATCATCTGGCTTTGAGCCTAAGGTAGAACTAGAACCCAGTCCTCTGGTTTCTAGCCAGATGCTTTAACCACTATATTAATCTGGCTCTCACATTTGCTTTAGTAATATGTTATTTTAAATTTTAATTATATTCTGGTTTATTTCATTTGCTCTCTGTATTATTATTTATTATTTGGTTATTTTTTCTTTTATATTGATGGAAAATAAAAATAACATAAAAGTAAAAGAGTAGCATTGTGGTATACAGAATGAAAACAAATCATGATCCAGAAGCAAATCTAAGCATATCTAGATTTTCCTTTTCCCCCAATGTAAATGCACCAATGAGTACTTCATTCTACTCTTTCATCTCTCCTCTCTTCAAAAGAAAAATTGTTTTTTAAATACTGACCAAGTAGCCAAAAAGTACTTCAAGAAAGAACATTAAATGTGTCAACTTTGCAGACATACTAGTATAGATTGAACAAAAATATGGTAACATTTATATTTATTTCTTTTCCATCTTTATTCACTAAAGCTTACTGAAGAGACTTACAATAAAGCTCAGTATAATAATACAAACCATACAGAAATCAGTAACATACATCAAAGCAACAACTTAATGAAAAACTAGATTTGTGTATGCTCTCTAAAGCAATGTATCTTCTGAAAGGTAGACAACAAAGAAACCAAATATCCACTTTGAGGGTTCATCTGCATATTTTATTTTTGTGCCTTCAAGTCAATGTTGATTCCTAGTAACTACCTGAACAAGTCCCTGCAGTTTTCTTGGCACAGGTTTTTGGAAGTGATTTGCCAGTGCCTCCTTCCTAGGACTGAAAGAGCCTGACTGGCCCAAGGTCACTCAGTTGACCTCATGCCCAAGGCAGGACTAGAACTCAGAGTCTCCTAGCTTCTAGAATGGTACCTTAACTATTACACCAAACAGGCTCTGAACATTAGTGTAAACCATTTTTCAAAGAACAGGAACAAAAAATCTCAACCTCAACCCATGCCCAATTCTCCATAAAGGCAAACCCTGCCTGTCTTATCTTTCTCTGCATCAAAAGGAATGTTTGCTAACTCCTCCTGGCAGAAGTGCCGCTGAGTGGTCTGCTTGCTGTACTTCAGTACACTATGAGTAAATGATGTCACTTTAATTATACTGTGGCAGGAACACCATCTTCCCTGAAGTCACTGAGTCTGCCCTCTAATACCATTTCATCCTGATCTGCCGACCTGCCGCTCCCTCAGGAAAGTACCTGCCCTTGTTGGATTGGTGTTTGTATGATTCCTGTTTATTCGACTAGTGGAATTCCAAAATGATGAATCTTTTTTTTTAATTTGTTTCATTAGTTCACCAATGGACCAGTAAAATGACAACAATTCTGCCAGTTTTTCCTTCCAGACCAAGTAATAGGAAGTATAAAATTTGAAAAAGGGACAGAGAAAAGGAGCATCATTAGATAGATAACGTTTAGAGGAGAAAAGTATATGGAAAAAAATAAATGAAGAGACATAGTTATAAAGTAGAATGGCTACCAGACTCTGGACAATAATAATTTTAAGAGATGGGATTTGTGCTGGGCAACTAATGAAAACAATTAATCTGGAATCACCACTGTTATGCACTGCAGATTTCACAACAGGATAGGATGTTCAGCAGATGCATTGTCCAAATTACAAATCTTTAAAATCCTGAATTACACTAAAATACCAACAGATCTCTCAAGTTGCAAAAAATATTTTCTAAAGGGTGAGGACAGGGAGGGAAATTTGTCACAGGGAGGTACAACACCAGAAATGATTGGGTGGATCCATGTTTTCTACTCAAAGCAATAAACATAATCCCTTAAAATCCAAGTCCAAGCAGTATTTATTTCAGCATGGGTGGCAGAAGAACAGCCAGAGAGAGTGGGCTGTTCTTTTTTTTGCTAACAGTTCTCTGATAAGTTCATGGGATCAACAAAATGACATTAGAAGACTTGCTTCAGACTTCTTCCCACAAGGCTGAGGGGAGAAAAGGGGGTATAGTTCTCTTCTCACCCACCACTTCTCTTACCTTGTGGCAGGAGAAGCGAAAGAGGAGGAGGGGGGGAAAGAATAGTTCCTGCTCCCAGTTCTGTAATCACTATATGGAATCATTCTGCAAGGTTGCAGAACTGACAGCAGAAACACAGATCTCCTTTGCAAATAACCCAGATAAAAAGAAATGTACCTGCCTCTTCCCTCTGGGCTTTCTTTTTTGTTGCTGAGCAGAGAAGGAGCTCGTCTGCACCTCTTTAAACTGGCAGAATTTTCTGCCAGCATCCATACTGGACAGCAGCATTTTATAAAAAGAGCCCCTAGGCAGGGACTCAACTAAGAAAATCCACTCTATCTTTCTTGTGCTCTATGACAACCAAAAAATAATGAGAGAACCTCTGCTGCAGAACAGAAAGTTTGAGACAATTTAGATGGAGAATATTGTTTTAAAAAATGTATATACTGTTCCATTCTATTTCAGTATTTTCATCATAATCTATCAAGGAATTTTTAAATATAGAATAAGCAATTGCACAGTTTGTGCAGATTTAAAAGGAAGAAACCTACACGAAGTTATTAGATATCAAACTATCCATAATGCCACTTTGTCTGATATAGGAGGGCAACCTTTATTTTTTTCCTCAAATGAAAGTCATGTTCCCTTAAGAAACACCCCAACAGTAACCAGGATCAAAATTTGAAACACACGAACACTACTTACTCAATTAAATGTTAGTAAACTTATTATCCTCAAATACTACCAATGGGTACATCTGATTTCATTAAAAAGTCTCACCAAACAGCCTGCAAATATATGAAACTAAACAATAAATGCACAATGCATTTAGATTGGAAAGGTGTTTCAAATATGAAATGCTCTTAACTTGGCATTCCAATTATTTCATTGCATTCCAAGCACCTTGCCCTGATCTCTTTTCCCACCTGCCATTTGGGACCTCATTCATTCCTCATTAGTCTATTTTCAAGACTTTTTTTAACACTTCTGTGTGTGATCCTTGTGTAAAATATGAACTTATCAGAATAATTAAAGATACTTCCCCTAATATTGGAAGCTTTACCCAATTCCTCTACAGGACACATTTAAGCCTCTGCACCAATTTTGCTACATTTGAGAAAGGTCAAACTAAATTTCATTTTTTAAAGAATTTCATGGAGGTTTTTTTAATAAACATAGTAAAAAGTAATATAAACTAAACTAAAAGAAAAAAGAAAAGTACAGAAAAAGAAACAAAAGAAAAAGAAAAAGACAGTAATAAAAGGCTTCTAAACTTAATCACATCAAGCACGAGTTAATATACCACATGTTCACCCTATTTTAAAGTTAAATAGAAAAACTCTTCTTTATTTATATGCAATCCAGAAATTACCATCTTTTCACTCGTAGTTCAACAAAATGCCCATTAGGAGTTACTAGAAGTATCAGACAAATAGTTTGGCCCCAGTAAAAAGTTTTTACTTTATATTCCTTTTTTTTTGCTCTGCACAATCTTGAACTTTAAATAATTCCTATGAAATTTCAGGATTTGATCTTTTATCGTTTTTTGACATTTAAAGAATCCTTCAAAGTTTTCACCAGCCTACTTTGCAAACTCCATAAAGGAAAGGATTTCTTGTTGCTGCTGTTCCAGATCCCGATTTAAAGAAGCATCATCCAGAACTTCTTGTTGCTCTGTTCCATGTCCAGATCCTTTTCTTAATTTATCTTTGTATTTCCTTTTTGATAATCTTAAGTTTGTTGTCTTCCATGCCTTCAAACTCTAACATCTTTTGTCAGTTGAAAGTTTTTAAAAATCTTGTCTTCTGAAAATGTATTCATTGAAATCTGTATCCTTTCTGAGATGTTAATTATTAATATTTCAGCCCATGTAAAACTTATTTAAGATAAACACAAGTTATAGCTTAGCCATGTTCTGCCTGGTTCTTTAGTTCCCTCAAGTGTCTATTTGCAACCTTCATCAAGCCTCAGTTCCTAATATGAATTTAGTTCTGTTTCAGTCATTTCCCATATTATTTAATTATATACTTGTTTCTCAGATCTTACAGCAAAAATGACCAATATTCCAAATCTCTCTGGTCTCCCAATCAGTTTAAAACTTTCTTAAATCAAAACCCTTTTTGTTTTTGCCACTTGTATATTATTTTAAATTCTTGAGATTCTATTTAAAATTTCTTAAATCCGAAAAAGGTAAAACTCAGCAGGTATCAAACAGTGTTCACTGTTTTGAAGATCTTTAATATCCTGTTAAGTTGAAGATTTTTAAAAGTCATTAGAAAATGAGTTTGACTGACTTTATGTCCTTATGAAAGGCTCTGTAACTGCTGAGAGCAAAGATGTTATCTCCCTCAGCTTCTGACTCTCAGACCTATGGGAGACCATTTTATAGTCTCCTTGGGAGTTGCCATTCAAAGCACTCATGGGTGATCTCCCAACGTCTCCTTCTCTGGACAAATTCATAGGACCAGTCTACTCACTAGTCTTTCATTCTGCAGTGGTCATTATCTCCCCTCATTTGCAGAATGTCCTTAGTCAGCCACAATTCACATCAGAGGCCCATCAGTCTAAATCTCCAAAGAACCTTTTTTCAGGTTGCTCAGTGTATTTTAGTGAGACGTTCTATATGAAAGATAATTTCTCTTTCATAAGACTAGGGCTTTCACACTCTGGCCAACAGCTAAAATATTCCTAAAAATAAGGCATTACTGATAAACTGCACCACTATGAATATGCTTCTGAGGTAGTGCTGGCCTTGAACTAAGAGGAATACATTGCAAAACTTAAGCAAAGAATTCCAGATATGGAAATCCAAACTGAACTTAATCACATCTGTACAAGGAATGAGCTAGAAAACTATAAGAAAAAGTTCCTAAAAATACACATGGCTCACAAATATTCCATGTTATACCCTTATTGTCAAAACTTCTCAAAAGTAGGTGCAAAGAGATCCCTTTGCAGAACAACTTTGCTCTTGCAATGGGGTGCCACTGAGCCATTGGTTCAAGTCCAACCCTAGGATGAAATCTAGAGAGAAACCCATTCCCTGCCCAGACAGAGTTTTATGTTCATCATCTGCTGTCAGACAAGGATCCTAGAATAATGCCTACAAAAGCCAAATTTGCTTTTATAGCCTGCAGGATTCCTTCACCTGCACTTTCCTCTTGTACAACCATACCTACCCTGAGGATTTCTCTGGCTTTGGTGGCAGCACCAGAGGCTTCCCACTTGTGCTGCCCATCTTGCATGATTTAGAACGCTGTACAGCAGCCTCCTTTACTTCACCTTGTGGATCCCCTTCCTCAGCAGACCGGTTTCTCCCTCGCAATTTAGCCTATGGTCAAGAGTAAAAGAATTACAAGCAGTCTCCTAGCCTTTGCTTACAAGCTATCCAATATTTCCTGTCCCCAATCTTCATTATTACCCTCTTACTTTCATTGCATCTTATCAGATTTAGATCAGATGCCTGAGCTACTTGTGTAATTTAATCTCCCATTTCAGTTTGGGAAAATTTTGGAAAATTTTTGGATTTTCCAAAAGAAAAATCCATTATTTTGGATGCTCCTGTCAGGGGTCACCACAGCGAATCTTCTCTTTCCATCTTCCTTGGTCTTCAGCATCCTCCTCAGTTACACCAACCTCCTGCATATCCTCTCTCACAGCATCCACGTACCTCCTCCTGGGCCTCCCTCTTTTCCTTCTGCCTGGTAGCTCCATCCTCAACAACCTCTTCCCAATACACTCCTCATCCTTCCGCAACACATACCCAAACCATCTAAGTCTCGCTTCTCTCACTTTATCGCCAAACCTTCCTATCTGTGCTGTCCCTCGAATATACACATTTCTAATCTTGTCCAACTTTGTCACATCCAACAAAAATCGCAGCATCTTCAACTCTGCTACCTCTAGCTCCGCCTCTTGTCTTTTTGTCAGGGGCACTGCCTCCAAGCCATACAGCATTCCTGGTCTCACCACCATCTTGTAGATCTCCCCTTTCACTCTTGCAGACAGCTTTCTATCACAGATCACTCCTGACACTCTTCTCCATCCACTCCATCCTGCCTGTACTGTCTTGTTCACTTCTTTATTACATTTCCTGTTACTCTGGACAATTGACCCTAGGTATTTAAAATCCTCCACCTTTACCACCTCTACCCCTTGCAACTGCATTCTTCCACCATCTTCTCTCTTGTTTATGCACATGTACTCTGTATTGCTCCGATTGACTTTCATTCCCCTTCTCTCCAGTGCATACCTCCATTTCTCCAGATTCATCTCAGTGCACTCCCTACTTCCCTGCACAATATTATCACAATGTCATCTGCAAACATCATATTCCATGGAGACTCCTGTCTGACCTCATCCATCAACCTGTCCATCACCTTTGCAAACAGGAGGGGGCTTGATGCAAATCTACCTTAACTTTAAACCAGTCTATCATTCCCACCACACACCCTACTGCTGTCACACTCTCTTCGTACATTTCCTGTTCCAACTTCACATACTTTTCCGCTACTCCAGACTTCCTCATACAATACCACAGCTCCTCTCTTGGCACTCTTATATGCTTTCTCCATATCCACAGACACATAGTATAGTTCCTTCTGGCCTTCCGTGTACTTCTCTTGCAGCACTCTTAGTGCAATCATTGCATCGGTAGTACTCTTTCTTGGCTTAAAACTATATT
>JANHZU010003597.1:0-13343 GCA_032468055.1 Acrochordus granulatus
GATGGGTGTGAGCTTGGGAAGACTCCGGGAGGCAGTGCAAGACTGGGGGGCCTGGCGTAATGTAGTCCATGGGGTCGTGAAGAGTCGGACACGACTGCGCGACTGAACAACAACAAGAAGATAGAAACAACTGGAATTGTTTTTTTTTTAAATAAAGTGTTTAGCTTTTTAGAAATTTGGAATGTTTTGATAAAAATGAGCTTCTCTTTGGTTGCTAACTTTAAATATCAGACTAGAATTGAATTTATTTTATACCCTTTAAAATGTTTAAATCTTTATATAAAAAAATCTTTAGTTTGTTTGAGCAAAAAAAAGTGAATTCAAAATATGCTCCTACCTCCTTACTTATTAAAGGAATTTCAAAACAGGAAGCAACTAATTTTGCCTTATTTAATTAAACACTATAATGAAATACAAGAGAATTAAGATTTTTTTATTCTTATGTGAAATATAACAATAAACATTTAAGTACAGAATTTAATAAAGTGAAATGATGCCAATACCACAAGTAAAAAAACTACTTACATGATACTGGCTGATTCTGATTCATGTAATGGAAAGCAGAATAATTCTTGCTCATATAACAACAGATAGAATTCATCTACGTTACAGGAAAAAAAGCAAGTTGGGCAAATTAATGTGTAGCAAAGAAGCTTATGCAAATACATTAATGCAAATTTTATGCAGAAGTCACAGATCATTGCTTAACTGGCCAGTAAATTGTGGTTATCCAGCACAATGTATGTAAATATTGTTCATTTCTTTATGAGAAGTCCATGAATATTTCATACACTATAGATCTAATGTGACTATAGGGCTCGTCTTGCTCATATTCAACACTGGATGAATGAAATTCATGTATTTATAAATACTCACTAAATCTGGTTTATCATTCTCAGGTTGTGGACACCATCTAACTTCTTCAATTACAGACTTCCAGATTCCAAGTCCACCATATTGCTATTTTTTTTTCAGTCTGACGAATAGACTGATTTAAACCAGTTCAACATTTTAAGGACTGTTGAATTATTACTGAAGGTAATAATTATAACTGATAAGGGTCCCAATTTTTGTGGGTTTGTATGTGACTGCTTAATGCACATTTGTTTTTATTTTTTAAAAAATATTTAATAAATTTTCCATTATACATAAAACATTAATAAGCTTTTACAGTTCACTAAAACATATCCAACAGTAAATTATCCACACTGGAATATCAAGCAATTTACCAGATATTCCCTTTTTTAAATAATAGCTCTTCAAATGAAGACAGGGTTTTCATTTGAATACATGGTTTCTCTGTTTGCTTTCCTTTCCTCTTTGTTTCCTGTTTTTAAAACTGTTCAAGCTTCACTGGACAGAGTGAGCCTATCTTAGAGGATGCATTCAGAATTATATGAGTATGTACTGTATTTTTATATTCATACACACATATAAGAAGTTCCCTAACCCATAAATCATTCAATGTTATTAATGCTCACTGCCATTCTTAGTAAATCTCTAAGAGACATATAAATTTGCCACCCACCCGTATTCTAAGAAAATTGAACCATGTCTTTGATAATGATCAGCTGTTCAATCATGTCTGACTATAAGCAATCCTAAAGGCCAAATCTCATCACACTTTTTGATCCAATGCCACATCTCTACATGATATTCTATTTGAAATAAAGACAAAGAAGGAAAAAATATATCCATTTACTTACAGTAGAAAAAATCATATCCATTTACTATTATTCATAGTAATATGAAAAAATCATATCCATTTACTTGCTACTGTAACCCTAAACATTGAAATGTTTACCTAAACATTGAAATGTACTGTAACCCTAACCCTAAACATTGAAATGCTTAAATGAAACCTAATGGAACTACTATATAATTTTCTTGCATTAAAAAACAAGGACAGTTTAAATATTTAAATAGATACTGTGACTTTTACATACCCTTTGAGAAGCCATTGCACATTAACACCTCAAATAACCACTTGAAATGCTTAAATTAATGCATCTCCAGCTAACTTTGAAATGCTATCTTATGTAACTCCATTACCACGTGTAATTGCTGATACATATCCGAACACTTCTGCATTTAAAATGTCAAGCTCTGAGTGCAGAGTTGCTACTGAGACATCCCATCTTAGACTCCTTTGGAGTTTTACCACTGGTACAAGCAGAGAGAGAAACTCTCATTATTTTAAGAGCACTCATCCTCCTGGAGATTATCATACAACAAGTGATTAAAGTAGCAACCAAATGAGTCCACATAAAAAGAGAGGTGGAGCTGAGTGGGAAGTGATTGCTGAGCAGAAACAAGACAACAACAATTAGCATGAGTGGGGGGTTAATGAGTAGAAGAGTTATCAAAAATTAGTTAAGTATCAAAAAGAATTCTGTGATGCAAGAAATTGTATACCTTGTTTTAATACTTATTTTATATCATTCTCATAATTACAGTTCAGCTACTAAGGCAATAATGGATTAAGGATGGTTTCTTAGAATGTTATATATAGATATAGAATATAAATATAGATATTATTGCCCCATTTTGTTTTTAAATTCATTCTGTGCCTAAATAAATAAATGACATGTTGAAGTGAGTTAAAGGATAGTGCTATAAATAACACTAGAAATATGCAAAACAGAAGAATTAAAATGCAGGTTGTTTTGGTTACATGTCAGATAAAAAACACAAAGTGATAACATCTGCAACAATCTGCATAAGTAACAAAATGTAAGATTTTTGTTTTACAGACTCCTTATTTGTTCATGCAATGCATTTTTTTTTCTTATATCAGGGAGAGAATGGTATTCATAGATTTTCTAAATATTTATTTTGCAAATAATATGACTTGCATAAAATACCCCAAAGTACTTCAGAAAAGATGGACTTTCTTTTTGGGCAAAGTTCAAAAGAAACTGTAGGGCTGGAAAACTGATATTTTACTTTGTGTGTATATCTGGGTGAACCTGTATGTATATATGCATGTGCATCCATTTTTCTGAGACACATAATTCACAAACAAATCTGAATAATAATTCTGGACCAGCAAGAAATTAAGATACTTTAGCAAGTATCAATAGTAGACAGTATTCCAGAAATATTTTTGTGGAATATATTTTCAAAGTATTCTAATTGTTGAATATGCTTGAAATAGTAATATACCAGGATTATTCCAAAGAAGAATTCAATAGTAAGTACCAAAAATTATGACTTGCTTTCAGAGTGTCTTTATAGCAAACAGTGTAAGACAAAATACCTATAAGTCATTGTTTTTCTCTAGTTGCCATTGTAGTCACAATCTTTGATGCAGTAAATTATGTCTGCCTGCCTTGCTTGCTTGCTTGCTTCCTTCCTGGCATAGATCCAGGATATCTATGAACCATCATATGTATACATATATGTATGATGAGATAAGATCCACACCCACCCTTTTGGTCTTCTGAAAGAGCATGAACACATGGCTCTGTCAACTAGCCTGGAGTTCCATTTGGGGCATCTTTTTCTAGAGGTGGTTAATTGACTAATATTATTATATAAGAATAATATAAGACCCTGTCTGCATCTTGCTCCCTTCCTTCCCCATCTTTGATAATATACAATCAACTAAAATCCAATTTTAATGTCCTTATTTATTGTTTTAATGTTTTATCCTGTTGTTTTATTGATTGCATGATTCTATTGTTGCCTCTAGATGAAATGGTGGCATATAAGTTTTATAAATAAGCAATATAGCATTAGTAGTAGGCTAGTAAGATTAATTCACCCTCAAATTACAGACAATTTTTTGTCTCCTTCCTCTGTTTATTTTCTGGATGAAAGGAGAATTTAGACATTGTTCCTGGACTATTCTTCAATTATTTTTAATACAAAACTGATTACATTTGTGAGAAAGAAAGAAGATCCTACTGATATTCTTCAGCATTGTTGCAGACTATCTGTAACCAATTTCTAAGCCTTCAATATTCATCTCTGTCTCTCAGCTTCAGAGAAACTAACTTGATCATGGTTCCAATTTATGGTGACATCAAAAAGAATGAATAAACTCAAGATATAATGCAGTTAGGAATTAATTGGATACAGAGGTCAAAAAGTCATCCTTCTCAAAAAGAAAAAAATGATCACTGAGCCAAATGAACAATATCTCTCATGCCTTCCCAGAAATAAGTCAAGAGGCAAGACTTCAATTAAATAGAACAGATTAAAACAGGAGACAAAACTACTTGGGTAAAATGGCCACACCTGAAATGAATATAGATTTACATTTTTTTTAGTGCAGTCCTTTGACTTTAATGCAAGAGTTAAGAGACTAACTCTCTTTTTGTATCTATCTGTAAATGCCTGGCTCTGAACAACAAATAGATCCACTGCCTCTCTGGCATCTTCTCATACCTATATAAAACTAATGAACTGAAGTTGCTGTTAAGGGATAGAGAGTCTTATAACATTTAAAATGTCCAACTACTCAGAGATGTCTCAGGGATGGTGACGCTACAACATAAGCTCCACCCTATTTATATGCATGTTGCAATATCACACAAACATATGTGGTTGAGCTTGCAGCAAAGTAGTTGGATTAGATCCTGTAAAGCTTCTGCTTGGACTCTTCTTCATAGAAGTTAATACAAAATCGCACCCTAACTTCATAAACTGAGTGTTGATGCAAATGGAACAGGATGTTGCAACTGCCATATTCACTTATTTTAAGCCTCTCTCCCTTCTTCCCCCTGGCCTCTCTACCCTGGACATTATTCTTAAGACTGTCATTACCCATGGACTGAATTATTAAACTGACGACTCTCAATTAGAATGTGTAGAAGAGAGTCGTTGTATTCTAATGAACTAACTGTTAGAATGAGGAGATCTTGGTTCAGATCATCATTCACCCTTGAAGCTTGCAAGAAATAAATTGCTTGCTTCATCTAAAGTGAACTTTGAAATGAAATTGGAAGGACCAGCTAAAATAATAAAACTGTTGGGGTTCTGAATAATGATTAATAATCCAGGTTAAGTTTATGTAAGTATTATTGTGCAAAGAACATTTTCAAAAGAAAAGCAGCATCAAATGGCCCAAGTCAAGACTGAAACTTTATATTACTCAGAGTAAAGGCATGCTTTATTGTAATTAAAGCTCATGAGCATGGTAATTATAGGTTTATGGAAAAACTGTTTAGGAGGAATTTTATAAATATCACTATATTAGTAACTTTTTTCTACAGCTACAGCCAGCCTTTGATAACCGTTCTGTAATATCTATTTAAAGCAACTGTACACTAAATCGCACCAGAAGCATCTAGGCAGAATTCCCCAAAGGTTTGAAATTCAACATCATAACTGCAAAACTCTTTGAAAGCACAGTTGTATAGTTTACCCTTCATTGCTCTCTGCAACACAATCCATTTACAGATGGGATTTTGTCACCATCAGTTTGTCTTTGTATCCATTCTCATCAGTATACTTCAGAGTTTTAGAGATGTTTGTAGGGAACACAACTGAGATCTTTTAAAAGAAGATGCGTATATGTGTATGTGTCTTGAAACTGAGGTATTGTATCTTTTTTTCTAAAGATTGGCAAGCTTTATTTGGCAAGCTTTTGCTGAATGAAGCTGCAGTGAATTTAATATATTAGTGCGGGAAGGACCATGTCACACAAATGAATGGGATTTTCAGCTATTTTTTTCAGTTGTTGTTGATCTCTGAGGAAAAAAATGCAGGGTTTGTTTTCTTTTCTTCTTCCCCCCCCTATTTCTGTTCTTTTCCTCTGACTACTAAGTACATTAATGTGTCTAAGCCTATGCAGTAAGTCCTCTAAAACACCATCATAAGAATAATCAATATTTGTGCACATTTATATTGCACAATGGCCTGTAATAAAAAAGTAATACTGTTCATTGCATAGTAGTCTAGCCTAAAAATGAAATTGGTTTCTACCTTTTCTGCCTCAAGAACTGCATTACAGATGGTCCTCACTCCACCAATCTTTTCAAAGTCTATTTTCATTTTGCCTTTGTCTGAACAGTAGCTCAGGGAAAAGATTGTAACAGTTACATTGATTACCTTGAAAAATGTTATCCTGAAAGAATGACTGACTCAAGACCTAGCAAAATTTCATGGCTAAATGGAGATTTGAACCAATGTTTCCATATTCTAAATTCAACACTTCTCTAGATCATAATATTTTTTTCTTACAGTCTAAACTACATATAGCCCTTAATCTAATAAGTCATATCTCTAGCTACTCCATGAGGAAGAAAAAGACATAGAATCATACTTATAAGTACTGTGAAGAATATTGGAAACTATTTCTCTGTATTTTTTCTTTGTTTCTCTCTTTTAACTTTTTTCCTTGCATTCCTGTTTTCTCTTTGCTTGCTTTCTTTTTCTTCCTTACTTTATATTAGTTTGTATTTGTTTTATCTTCCTTTTTAACAGTTTCAATAAAAATCACACTTAAAAAGGGGGAAAAAAGGAGAGAGAAAGAAGATGGTATCAGAAAAGACCTGAGCTGAGACAGGATGTACTTCTTTTTTTGCTTTTGTCCCTAATCCAACTCATTATTGATTACACAACCAATTGTCAGAATAAATTATTTCAAGGAAATCAACCAATATACTTGAGTACCTATCAAGCATGATTACCCAAATCCCAAAGTAATTTAAGACAACTCCATAAAAACAAAGAAGAAATAGAATAACAATCCTGTATACTGTCCTACTTCCTGTCTTAATATTTGTTATCATTTCCTCCCATAAAAATGAATATGTGACATACCTGTATATACAGTATGTATACATCTAGATATATGCACTAAAGCTACATACAGAAAAGGACATAACTAGTATAATGTCATATGAATTAGAAATTATTACACTGAAATTCCTGACCTATACATTAATGTAATTCATACCACTTATCTTTAAGGGAATAAAATTTGGTGAGAGAAAGGAAAGAAATGGACAGGAAAGGGAGAGGAAGAGAAGCTAGGGAAACGCTAGGCAGAAAAGGCCTGTTCAGCTGTTATGAAAATGGTTAAATTCATCATATTTTAGGTTAGTCTTCAAGACAACCAAAATGTATTTCTGCCCTTTCATTTATTTTTAGAGTTAATTTTAGAGTGAAAATTGATATCAATGAATATAAAAGTTGGGTTCTCATATCTGGGCTGCAGAAATCTGGACATCCCTGAAAAGGCAGCTAAGAGTTACAAGTTTTGGTGTTGCCATTTAATGGTCATCTGGATTTCTGCAGCCCAATTGACAGATAAATACTCGGAAGGAAAATCTCATGCTTTATAACAGGTAACACTTTAAGCTATTTATGCCTATGCTTCAAATACTTTAAAAAGTAGGATGTTAAATACATGATTTATGCCAAATGTTCTGTTAAGAATGTATTTTCACAAGCTCTGATGGAATTACACAACATAGCCTATGGATACTCCACTTTGCTTTAATCTTCAGGTCACCTTTGGGCTCAGAAAGGATGCATCTTTCAAACAATCAATAGTGCAGCTTTCCCAGGAGATGCATTTAAGGAATATATATTGAGGCATCTATAGAAAGCACAGAGCTTCCGTCAGTCCTATAAACTATAGTGCTTGGTCATGCAGTTCAATAGTTGATAATTCCACAAATCATCCAGTTCATTAATTTTTTTGGCTGATGCTCTACAATATTACAAATAAAATTGTATAAATTAGCATTACAAAACCAAATCTTTTATTAGAGAGGGTATTAATTAATAATACTAATTAATCATAATAGCTTACTAGTCAAATGTTTCTCCTTTATAATGGATGAATGAATATGATAATTAATAGGAACACCCTGAAGCCAAACCTAAAACAACCCCTAAGATTATGGGTAGAGAATAATTCCCCTGAGTTTAGAACTTTCAAAGGAGATATTTTTCTTCTTAAAATCAGCAAACATATACAGAATAAGGAAAAATCCCAAACTTAATTACCATTGGATAGTAGTAAAAATGTACAGAATAATCTTACTTTCTACTGATGTCTAGTAATTAATAACATGTTTTCACCCCAAATATAGTATGGTAGCCATATTGTGAACATACTGTGAATGGCTTAAACTATTATTTTTGTAACTCAGAGTTAAGCTAGACTTTCCCATCAGTCATCATAAGAAACATTTTCATTTAGTTTAAAATTTATCTCATTTTTCATTTAGACCTGAATCATCCATATCAAAATGGTGGGAACTATTTTTATTTCTTTTCTCCTATAGTTATTTCTAATCCTACCCATAGTTGACTTATTCAGAAGCTTCATGGAAGATGTAGCTTTGATAGAGATGCCTTATCTTGACATTTGGATGAATGGTCATCAATGAAACTACTGTGTAGGTTTTAACAAAATGTGATTCAGCTGGGCTGTTTATAAGAGATTGGAGTTGAAATTTCTTTTGAAGCAAATTATCTTATGGAGTGTTCATATCTTAAACAAACAAATGGCTATAGGATTTCACTTCCATTACTAAAATGTAGCTTTTTCCTTTAATTATCATTGTTACAAAGAAATATTTTTTTAAAATTATTTTTCAAAAAAAGTACATATGGCAAACTGTCAAGCATGTTTTAAGGAATCATTCCTGAAAAAAAGTACATTTTCCATGACAAAAGAAAGAGACAACCCAGGAAGTAGTGGCAAGTTCTGAGTAGCCAATTTCATAGTGCAATAGAATATTTAATACAATTATTATCTCTTTGCTTATTTATTTTTAGGGCATGTGGGTAGTCCAGTCAATCCCCTATGAATGGCATAAAATCCCACAATCTATACTTTTGAAGTTAAAATGAAAAGATAAATTTTAATTAAAAAATAATTAAGATAATCAAATTTAACACTAAATTGCTAACTGTTGAGAATTAACATTAAAAACTAGGGCTGTGGATTTTTTTTAAATAACCTTTGAGAGCATACTTATGCCTTCCTCTACAGAAAGATAAAGCACATCAGAGATATGCAATATATATATCCAGCATGGGCAATCACCCTGTGCTTTTCAGCTGTTCCTCAAGTGTGTTGTGCCTTTTCCAGAGTTTAGTTTGTAGTTCTATGTTCCAGGAAGATTTAACTCAAAAGATGACTACTGTACAAAGAGCATCTGACAGACACAGCAAGAATGTCCTGGAGTCTTACATTACTACTTCAAGTATGAACACTAAACAGCTCTTGCAGAACACTTACCCCAACTTTTAGTGAGTTATCTGAAGCATCAAGCTAAATATTAAATCAATAAACAAACTTTAAAAGTTTATACTTTAAAAGTTTAAAAGTATATACCATACTTGCATTCATCCTTCTTTCAAAATCAGCATAGAATAAAACACTCTAAAAAAACCCATTAGGGCCTATTTACCCATTATTGACTTTGGAGAAAAGTATACTGATATGAATTTTGCTGCCCCTATCTGTTGTCCCAAATGTACTGAGACTCTATTCCTTCTGTTTCCAGTCACTGCAGTCTGCCAAGTTTCCACCATGATAATAGATGAAACCCATGACATTTCAGCATATCTTGAAGTTTCTCTTGAAACAATGGAGAAAAGTAGTATGTTGTTTAATCAATTAATTGCAATTGATATGGCTGTCCATACGATTTATTTCTGTTATTTGCAAACAGCAAATAAAAACTTAAAATTACAATAAAATTACAATTAATACAAATCAACAACTAAAGCTACTGCAGCTAAAGACATCTTAGCTCAGTTTCCTTCATAAGCTAAGGACAAGGAAGGGCTGAGTTTGCTGGATTCATTGCAAATTAACTTAAAAGGGGGGTTGGATGTAGTTGCCAATCAATGGAAAAATAGGAAAACAGAAACTCAGAATGAAACAGTTATTGAAGGTGAGAGGGAGTGCCAGGTACTGTGGCCAACTGAAGCTGAAGCTATCACTAGATTAGAAGAAGCACTGTATCCCATTCTGTCAGAAGGACTATGCTGCTCTATGACCAAAATAAAGATTTGATTTAAATGGATGAATATGAATAGAATATTCATATTCTATTAGTTTAGAATAGAATAGTTTAGAATAGAAAAGAACTACTCTTTCTCCTTAGATCAGTTTTCCCATATACTCTCTCAGAGGTGACCATTGTGAAATAATATCCAAAAGATTACTAGGTAGACCAAACAAATGAAGCAAACACCATTAAGTAGCATTCATAACATGGCATTTTCTGTTTCAATGCTTACCAGGTTGATGAAGAAATCCATATGGCAATTCAGATATGGAAGATTTCTGTAATTCACATATTGTAAAAGAAATCCTTATGTTAAGAGAGACTACAAGGGTATTATTCACTACGTTAAAGACAGTGTTGCATTTATCAATATTCGCAAGTATGGGTCAAATAAATATTTAACAGACTGTTAGCTGGTATATTGTTACTGGCAGTAGCATGGATCTTCCTATGTCAAAGCAGTTGAAGTTGCTCTATTAAGGTTCTAGAGACAGGGGAAAAATCTATCTATCTTGTCAAATAGTTTCTTTAAATAACAACCCTTTTTTGCACATTAAGACAAATAATTATTGGTGAATATTGAGTGAATACACACACATACCATTTCCCAAATACCACAATACAATTTAAGTAAATGTAAGATGGTTTTAAATTTAAAAATTTGGGGAGATCTATCCATAAACTCCCTTGATTCCATAGATTCATTCAATTAAAATGTTGTATTCCATTTCTTATTTCTGACAGTGAGTCTATCAGCAATGCTTAATCTCAATGATGATTTAAAACTAACTTTACTATCATTCTCCCTTACCAGTAATCAGGACTTAAGAAAACAGCCAAGCAAAAATTCTCCCTGAGATATAATCAGTAAGTTTTAGTAAGAAAACGTCAAAGTGAGAACACAAATATTCCTGCAAGTAACTTTCCTTTAGATATAGAATGCATATAAATAATTCGAGGCTATTAGAATTCAATTTCTTCTCCCATGCTTTCAGTATAATGAAAAGTCTCTTATGGAAAAGTAAGCTAGTTAGTCATTGCCTTTACTTACCTGAAAAATAAGCTAGTCTGTTTACAGAGTGCCTATTAGCCACATTTACTCTCATTCTAAATATTTATCTTGGCAATAGTTGCCATGGAAGAGGATGAAATAAGCACAGCACACCAAGAATATATATTCCCACTAGAATTGACAATGGTATAAAGATCATTCCAGGTAGCCATCCAAAGAGGCAGGGCAGCAGTGAAATAGGAAAGAGCTAAAAAGTGAACGAAGGCTGCCATTTTAATGAGAATTGCAAAAACATCATTTCATACTGTGTGGGAGAAGTCAATGGTAAATCATTCCTGTTTTACAAAAAAAAAAAAAAACACACACACAATGACAGACATGATAAAGTGATTATTGATAGAGTGCCAAATTATATATCCCTGAAGTCAATTAAGGAAGAGTTGAAGATCTTTGAGAGCTATGGTATTATTTATTACACAGCGAGATTGAAGCCCTCTGGATGTCTAGTTGCTAATGGTACAATGTCGGAAAATGCAATATAAAATTGCAAATATAGAAATACAGTCATGCTATTTGCTACTGAGGATCTCTTTCCCCCTGATACACCAAATAATAACTGGAATACATGGACAATCTTTTTATATTAAAATATTCAAATTTATACCATAAGCACTAATATACAAGAAAAGGAAAATGGTAAATTTAATCCAAATTTGCTAGAACATGCAAGCAAGATGAAGTGCTTGTGGCTGGAGATTGGAATGCTCAAACTGGAAATAGTAAGAAGAAAATACAGAAAGAATCCTCAGTCATCCAGGTAATAAAACAAATCTGGAGGCTTGTAAATCTTGTAAATCTCCTTTAAGACTATATATGGGCCTATGACTGTTTTACCTTGCCCCTTCCTCTTTGCCATGAAGTTTCCTGGTTTGGAGCTGACTGCAGTGAAGAGCAATGGGGGATGGTATTGTCTATTTTACATCTATGGACCTTTTTTTCTCCTATTTTCAATTGTTTTTGATAAAGACTTTGAGATGAAGTTGAAAGCTTAACCTTACCATAAATATTGAAGTCCAGTTGACAAGATTTACAAGCCTCCAGTAAGAAGAAAAGGCCTAGAAAACAAATTGACTTCTGCCAACTCAATAATCTTATCATTGCTAACATATTATTTAAACAGCCAAAATGACACTTTTATACATGGACATTTATAGATGAAATACCCAGAAATCAAATTAATTTATTATTGGCAGAATGAGGTAAAAGAGCTCAGTTATTATAACAAAGATATGAGCTGTCAGTGGAACATATCACAAAATATTCATCTGTAAATTTCTAACCAAACTGACATGAAAGAACAAAGTCAACTATTCCTACATTTTTCATTGAGAACATAAAGAATTCCTATGAAGTCCTCATTCTAATTGATTGGGAACCAGAAGAACTGTGAAATGCAATCAAAGTTGTTGTTAAGAATGAATATAAAAAGAGGCTTCCCAAGGCCAAGAAGAAGAAAACAAACTTATGTTAAAAGAGTTTGAGGAAATTGCTAATAAGAGCAGTTAAAGCAAAGAAAGATAGGAAGAAACATAGCAAAGAATATCAAAAAAGCTATTAGAAGACAAAGGAACAATGTTACAGTGAAACCAGAAAAATCTTTGAAGATGGAAACAGATATAGACTAATAAGGAAAATCTTCCAAAAGATCTTTGAAGTCAGAAAGAGGTTCCAGCTCTAACTTGCATGTTGCAGAATAGCAATGTATTAATTTAATCACTTATTATTTAATCACTTAAAGGAGATCAAGCAACAATGTGAACTTGTCAGATGAGCAGCCACTTTGATTGATAATTAAATAAATAAAAGCTTGGCTAGATACAGAATCATTTTTAAACCTCTGTGAAATATCATGTAATTCCACAGCATTACCTGATACTAGCAAAGTTGATCCCTTATTGGCCTCCATTGGAGATATCAACATGATCAGTAACTACCAAAATTTCTCATTTTTTCAGAAAATTGTTGACATTCAGCAGCATCCAGAATGGTATAATATGGTTGCTTATCCAGTTCTCAATGTAAAATTGACTGTAACCTTACTATAACTTTACTGAACTATAAACTTACTATAACCTTACTGAACTATAAACTTACTCCAATAATGGAAAACGACCTGAAAATTTAAGGAAAATGAATTGATAAAAGGAATATGAAGGCTCAAAAGTTGTCACTGAGGCGTGAACACTCCTATCTCAGGATAGAGCATTGTTGTTGTTCAGTCACGCAGTCATGTCCGACTCTTCGCGACCCCATGGACTGCATTACACCAGGCCCCCCTGTCTTGC
>JANHZU010003597.1:36396-46945 GCA_032468055.1 Acrochordus granulatus
CTCTCTCATCTTTTTAAGTGGGAGAACTTGCACAATTGGTGGCTGACTGAATACTTTTTTGCCCCACTGTATGTATCTATTAACTTATGTTCAATTGCTGGATTGTAAGCCTTGTTAATTTATGCTATCTATCATCTTAATCACAGAAAGCATATTACTTAACTTGAAGTATTAATAATTAATCAGAATCTGTACTGTGCAAATCAGAGCACTTAACCTTTTAATATAATAAATATTTTCTTTGTTAATATTAATTTAACAAGGAGATTGTAGGTTCTGTTGAGTGTGCACTGAAGTTACCAAAATCATAAAGGGTTAACCCTTAAGATAATTTCATTATAGTGGTCAGTACATCATTATCCTGAAATATCCAATCTAACTCAGAAAATAGCTGATATAGCACAGTCAAATGAATTAAAGGACTATATCTGTTTAATCATATGTCGTTCCATCTAAGCACAGTTTTTACATTTACATTGTTTGACACTTTTAAATGGTAATTAGGGTTAAATCTAGTTTAACCTTGGATGAGATTTTAGATCAGTTAGACTGGAAAAACATTTTTTTTAAAAAAAAAAGAGCTTAGAAGGCAAGGCCTTCTATGTTGTCAGAAACCATTTTCATGTTGAATGCTGGAAAAAAATTGACTCACAGGATTCTGCTGTATGAGATCCATGAAGAACACCAAGAATAAATAAAAATGTTTATTAAAAACCTAAGCTTTCAAGCTCTCAGCTAGAGCTCATCACCAGAGGAAAAAGCAAACCATTCAGATGTTCTCTGTGAACTGCAAAGACTGAATGGAGTGGAGTGTTATGGGACGTTATATAACTCAGCACATACGTCCTTTAACCTACTTCTCAACTCTGTTAGTTAACAAGGGCACAGATCTTAACCCTGTGCTACCCAAGATGGAAACATCCGCTTGTCTGGAGCAAAGGTAGAGAGGAATGCAGACAAAGGAAGACAAAAGGAAACAGAAAAATGGGGAATTGATAAGCAAGGAGAGGCAATTGCTAAAGAAAAAGGGGGAGAAAAAGGGAACCAACAGAAGTGAGAGAGAAGTAGAAGGGGGACAGGGAAAGAGGAAAGTGGGAGGCGAAAGGGAGACCTAAAGACAGAAAAAGACAGAAAAAGACAAAAAACAGCAACAGTGAGGGGGCATGTGGATAAAGGAAGAGGGAAGGAATGGGAAAGGAACAGACTATTAGTAGGAAAGGAGGAGAATAAGATAAATATATGAAAAGGTAAAGGAAGAAATGGAGAAGCAACAGGGAAACAGCATGTACAGAGTGTGGAAAAAGTATAAAATGGGGAAAATAGGGGGGGCCAGAAAGAAAGGACAGAATCCAGAGAAGGAAGGAGGGAGCCAATGGAGGGAAAAGGGACACTCAAAGACACAAAATGTGGATGATACATTTGCCATCATCCAGAAGGCAGACCTGAGGGGATTTCATAGAATGCTCTACAAAGAATTACCAGATATTCAACTCATGTTAGAGGAGGAAGCAGACAACAGGCTACCCTTTTTGGACATATTGGTCCACAGAGGAAGCTGATTGTTGCCCTAAGAAGGATTCATGAATCTTGTCAGGCTTCCTCATGCATAGCTCTACTCCTATGGTAACATCCGTATTGAAGTTCCTTGTAGATTTAAAGGGACAATTGATAGCTCTGGACAAAATAATAATATTGTTCAATGTTAGATCATTTCTCACCTCAATCTCTATTGAACTGGCAACTGAGACTTTGGTTGCCAAGCTGGAGAAGACATATGATGATACAAACACCTTGCTCAGTAAAGCCATTATGGGTTTATTCAACTTTTGTCAGAGGACATTCTATACTTTTGCAGGTAAACTATATGAACAAATTAAGGGCAAACAAATGTGTTGTGTTAATTAACTAAATAAATTATCCAGTGTAATTGCCATTATGACATCAATGTTTTAAATTTTATTGTCCCTCTGAAGATTTCTTGCTGGTCAGTATTTATGAAGGAATTTGACTTGATTTAACTTTATTGATAAAGTTTCTTCAAATTGATTTCCTTCATTTCTCTACTAAGAAGAGTCTCCTTTAAGTTGATCTAATTTAAAATCTTCTGAGATAGCTGAATGTTTCAAAATATGCTAAAAGTAATGTATCATCTGTAAGAACATACATTCTGAGAATGTGTAATATAGAAGCACATAATCTGTAAAAACTGGAACGTATTTTTAAAGTCATGCTGTTTCCAATTTTAAATGATAGATTTAGAGTATGGGTGGAAGAGACACCAAAATCTGAATTTTCCATAAAGAGTGACTAAGAGTAGAATTTTGACTGCAGACAGAGGTAACTGTCCTGAGCACATTCGTAACAGAAATGAAAATAAAATGCCAAAAAACTATAAACTTTATTGAAATAATATTAATTACAACATTTATAATACAAATTAATTAAACAATTATACAAATGATATTTGAAAATTACAATTCAGAAGTTAATACAATCCAGTATCCAAGAATTATGATTTCATTTCAATGTCATATCACCCTACATTTATAGCAAAACTCTGTCAAAGGTCCTTAAATTCTGTATAAGGATA
This sequence comes from Acrochordus granulatus, assembly GCA_032468055.1. NCBI lineage: Eukaryota > Metazoa > Chordata > Lepidosauria > Squamata > Acrochordidae > Acrochordus > Acrochordus granulatus. The sequence continues at coordinate 38,987 of JANHZU010003597.1, forward strand.
TAAAAATCAGTTTAACAGGTTTTTCTGTATTATTCTGCTCCACTTTTTAAATTTCTTTTGTATAGGGATTTTGAAAACATTTTACTTGAAGTTACATGCAACTTTTGCAGAGTGAGAGATGTTGTTCATTAGTGCCCAGGGTGAGTCAGTTTTAGGAGATTCTGCCATTTCATTTCAAATCAAAATGATTGTTCTGTTTATCATCTAGTCTTCTATTGGTATATGAAAAAAAATGGAAATATGGGTTAATACACAACAGCAGCTTAAACTAGGTCAATCTCTTTGTGGGGAAGAATTGGATTCTGTAGTTTTTAACAACTTTGAAAATTACTGTTCACTAAAAAAATGGACGAACAACTAGAAGTTTGCTTTTATTTCAATGATAATAAATTTGCAGAGATGCTTCTGAGAATATATGTATCTGGGTATAATTTCTCCAATAATTACAATATGTAATTTTTTAATAATATTTTGGATTGATTGATGGTGTATAATGAATGCTTATAATGCAAACTTTTTTCATATAACTTATGTGAGTTATAAACCCTGACTGAGATTTTCTCCTTTTATTTTCTTCATGCTTCCCATATCCAAGGTAATGTGAGAAGGATAAAAACATTAGCATGTGAAACTCATCAATCATCTATCACAAACAATACAGTGACATAGATAAATAATCCAATATTTTTCTTTGTTCATCATCCATGGGGAAATGAAGACTCTGTTAAACTATATGGTCTGGAGGTTGTCTTATGTTCCCTGACTCAACTGTGATACAAGTCATTTGTCACCCAGTATATATCTATTAAGGTAGCAGTCATGTACAAACTTACTGGAGAGTAAATGCCATTGATTTCTATGGGACTTCTTATAGTGATTTTCCTATAAATTTGTAACCATACATTTATATAATTATGATTATTTCATCAATACCATATAACAACTTATGTGACTTTAGCTGATCACACAACAATTATTAATGCAAATGTCCATAATTTATTTCTGATATTTTTAAACATAATTTTATTAAAGTTTTTTTTAATGTAAAATTCAAATGAAAATAAAGACAATGGGAAAAATAGATAAAGGAAAAGGGGAAGAAGAGAGACGTGAGGGGAAAAGAAAGAAAAAAGCATTGACTTTCAACTTTTTTTCGGTGCAGTAAATTACATAGCAAATATAATCTCAACCTTTAATTCTGCATAGTTTGTGAGTTATAGCCATTTCTATAACAACAATCTATTTTAATCAGCAAAATCCCAACATCAAAGTTTTTTTTTTCTCTTTGAACAGGAAGTCTAGAGGTGGTCTCCAAATGGAAACAAAGCTAGCTAAATTCTTTTTTTTAATTAAAGCAGTTAACTGTACTATCACTGTCAGTTCCATCACTACTTCTAACCATTATGGAAAATGATTCATCTTTCCATTTTAAATTATTTCTGTAGTCAGCATATATTGTAACATTTCTGATATTTACTGTATGATTCCCTATTAGTGAGTCTTTGGTAGAATATTTTTGTGGAGTTATTAATCTGTTCAGTCACCAGTACAAATTATATTCAAGTCTATTCAATGCTCCTATTCAAGTAAATAAACAATGCTAATAGATGAAATACACTCATTTTCCTCCTTTCTTGAAATTTCAGTGTAATACTTTTATTTCTGAGTTGTCAACAATGAAAACTTCAGAATGGGCGATTTCTAGTTTCATGCTCTTCCAAACTTCATAGATTTGCTAAAAGAACTAATGCTAAATAGATAAATTAAAACTTGCAAATAGTAACAATAATACATATAAACCTAAATTCCTGAGGCACACACATTTCATAACACCTTTTTTCCTCAAGCTGCACTGAGATTGACATTCAAAGCCCTTCATGGCATGGGACCAGGCTATCTGAGGAACTGTGTCACCCTGATGGGAAGTTCCTGACCCACCAGAATCATGTGAGGAGTCCTTCTCCGGTTCCCGTTGGCTAAGGAATTTCAGCTGGTGGGATCTAGGAGAAGCGCCTTCTCTGCTGTGGCTCCTGCCCTATGTAACATCTTGCCCCTCGAGCTGAGGGACTGCCCCCTCCGTGATGGCCTTCCAAAAGAACCTTAAGACCTGGCTCTGCCAGATGTCATGGGGCTCCATGGGGGGGTTCATTATCATCATGGAGGTGGCTACTGGATTCCTAGCCATCCTCACCCCCTTTTTTCATATACAAAATCTTTTTAGCCCACCTCGCTGGTCTGCCGGGTTTTTTATTTTATTTTAATGTGTTTTTTTAATTTTTATTTTTAAATGTTTTTAATGAATTGTTTTTGGTGTTGTCAGCTGCCGAGAGTCTCTGGATTTTGGCAGCATACAAATAAATAAATAAGTCCAATGCTGCAAAGAACAATACTGCATAGGAACCTGTAATGTGAGATCTATGAATCAAGGTAAGCTGGATGTGGTCAAACATGAGAAAACAAGACTGAACATCAGTATCTTGGAAATCAGTGAAATAAAATGTACAGGAATGGGTGAATTTAATTCAGATTATCACTATACCCATGACTGCGGGCAAGAATCTATTAGAAGAAATGGAGTAGCCATCATAGTCAGTAAAAGAGTGGAAAAAGCAGTCCTGGGATACAATCTCCAAAAGGACAGAATGAAGTTGGTTTGAATCCAAGGCAAACCCTTCAACATCACACTAATTCAAGTCTACGCACTAACAACTCATAACAAAGAGGCTGACGTGGTCCAGTTCTATGAAGACCTCCAACACCTTCTAGAACTCACACCAAAAAAAGATGTCCTTTTCATCATAAGGGATTGGAATGCTAGAGAAGGAAGCTAAAAGTTAACCAGAATAACAGGCATGTTTGGCCTTGGAGTACATAATAAAGCAGGGCAAAGGCTAACAGAATTTTGTCAAGAGAACAAGCTGATCATCACAAATACACTTTTTCAACAACCCAAAAGGCAACTCTACCCATGGACATCACCAGTTAATACTGAAATCAGATTGATTACATTATTTGCAGCCAAAGATGGACAAACTCCATACAGTGAGTCAAAACAAAAGCTGGAGCTGACTGTGGCTCAGATCATGAGCTTCTTATTGCAAAATTTAGGCTGAAATTGAAGAATGTAGGGAAATCCATGAGGACATTCAGATATGATCTCAGTAATATCCCTTATCACTGAGATCATACCTGAATTCAGTAGAGGTGAGGAATAAATTAGACCTGGAAGAAAGAATGCCTGAAAAACTATGGACAGAGGTGCATAATATTGTACAATTTTAGTAGCTACATCTTGTACAATGTTATGCACTTCTGTCCATATACAACAAACAATTTTTATATGCAGAAAGTGAAGAGAAACTAATGAGTCTCTTGAGTGTGAAAGAGGAGAGTGCAAACGCTGGCTTGAAACTCAACATTTTCAAAACCAAGATCATGATAACTGGTCCCATCACTTCTTGGCAAGTAGAAGGGGAAGAAATGGAAGCAGTGGCAGATTTCACCTTCTTGGGGTCCAAGATCACTGCAGATGGTGACTGCAGCCATGAAATCAAAAGACGCTTCCTCCTTGGGAAGAATGCTATGGTAAACCTAGACAGCGTATTTAGAAGCAGAGACATCACCTTGCCGACAAAGATCCGCATAGTCAAGGCTATGGTTTTTCCAGTAGTCATGTATGGTTGCGAGAGTTGGATTATAAAGAAGACTGAGCATAGAAGAATTGTTGCCTTTGAATTGTGGTGCTGGAGAAGACTGTTGAGGTGTCTTGGACTTTTGTGAATATATATATATATTGTTCCACTATTAATTTTGGTTTGTACTGTATCAAAAAAAAGTTTTAATCTTAAAGAGCATCACTTTGATGTAGTGGTTAAGGCACTGAGCTAGAAACTCATGAGCAAGTCATGATGTTGTACATGAAAAGAAAGAAGAAAAATGGAATTTGAAATAGGATGATAATTGTAAAAGCAAAATCAAAACTGCTATAACCGTAAAACCTAACACAAAACCATAATGTGACTTGAAATGGTCACACTTCACTGAAGACTGAAAATGAAATGATTTATTGCATTTCAAAGGCTCAATGAACTAGACTCTAACTGTGAACTATTTGTAAACTGCTTCTTCTCATTGAATTCAGTAAGCCTATTTCATATAAACATGGTTCAGCTTGTTTAACTTACAGTATATCAATTTGTGACACAACTATATTATTTAAAAGCTGAAGGATGTTATTTTTAGTGATGAAAAAGTTATTTAAAGTCATATTTAACAACTCAACTGCTTATATCCTTGTAGTCCTCTCCCACAAACCAAGTCACCTTTACTACCTTTTTTTGTGCAAAGTTTTAATAAACAATAGAAATAGTAAGTATTTCTAAATTTCTTTGCATGGCTTCAGCCACTTCCTAGAGGAAGAGAGGAGCAGCAAAAAAGATGTTGATTTAAAAAAGGACATGTTATGTAATTTGAAGGCTCAGATATATTCCAAAACTGAATGAAAAGAACATGATAGTTCTTCTTCCTTCTTATATCATCCTCTATTCATAAAAGAGAAAAACATTGATCACAAAGACTTCTTTACTGGACTAGGCCACATCATATTAACAGGGAAGATGATACAGTTCAGAAGCCTTATTGTATTCAGTGAAAATTACTTCCATACATAGGATTTTAGAATGAAAAGTTATTTATGTAATTTTAAATATAATTAAATTATTTACAACATTATATAGGTAAGATAATACAGGTTTATTTTTGTTCTGAATTACATTTGTCAAGTGCTAAGAATGCAACTGATGTATCTTTCTTCCAGGCTCACAGACCTAATTCCTGATTTTATGTATGATATCTGCTTTTAGCAAAAGTTTATATTGTTGTAAAATAATTTGAATTTTCTTTGCCATAAAGGGTAAAACAACCATCATAGCAGGAAAGATAATAACAGATTTTTACTTGTAGGGATATCAGCATAAAATTTGCTTATGTTTGTTAAGTGGAAATAATATGTATCTGTGGTTTTGGGACAAGGAGGTTGATTTTTGCCAAATATTTCTTGCAATTATAAAAATGGTATGCCTTTCAATATCATTTAAGTCCATAAATAGACTTTCTTAGGAATCATTCTGGAGTAATTTCATAGGATATGCAATTTTCTCTCAGGAATCACAAATTATAACCAGGATTAGTATAATATATTTTATGCTTTTCATTTGTGTGTGTGTTTCAGTAATGTTTTGTTTGTTTTAATTTTTCTGTGCTTAGATAATGCATCCTTGGAATCCCATGACAACATGAAAACAGTTTGTCTGAAACTAAGAGGAAAGTAATTAGATGGAGATTCAGATATTGATTAGTTGATTGACTGTGTTCCTCAGGTTGACATCAATTCTTAGTGACTAGAATAACAGTTCTTATCTAGGATGACCCCATCTGGTCCTTCACCATTGCCCCTGTAAATGAGTCCATGGAAATGTTTGAAATAAGATAATGATCTTGACTATAGGTTTCTTCCCATGACACTTATTATGCCTATTGTCATTAGTTTAGACTTATTTACATTTAATCATAGTTCCATTTTTCCATTGTGCTTCTTCATTTTCATTACTAACGCTTGGAAACCATTTGTATTTTCTGTTTCAGAGAAGGATGCAGGTTACTGATGCTTCTTTTTCCAATTTTAAAGTCACACATGTTCTTCCAAACTGGATTCCAACAATGTATATTCACAATATAGATTAAATAAATATGGAGAATGTTTACAAGTTTGTCTCACTCCTTTTCCTACTTTAAATCAGTCTGCTTTGAAATGGGCTATTTGTCCACATATTCTAATCCCTTATATTGATTTTGCATGAGAGATGTTCTGATGATGTTACCAATTACTAGTTGGGTAGTAAAAAGTCTGCAAGGAAACAAAAATGCTCAGAAAGCACCAAGAAACCCATAGTTCAACCTGAGCTACTAATATTCTCTTCTCAATATATAATCTCACAATTATATCATATATATATATGTATATATATATATAATTGTGTGTGTATACACTAGTGAAGAAAATAATATACAGTATACCCATCTTTCTACCCCATCCCTCAACTTGTGCTTCAATTTTTGCATAAAACTGCATACCAAAGTAAAATTAAACTCAATTAGCCTATTAATGATGAAAAAATTAAAGCATTTTTCATTAGCCATTTCCTATGAGGGTGTTGCTGCTCCAAGTACTAAGGCAGGTGAAGTTATGATATATTCTGCAAAGGGCAGCTTCTTATTTATTAATGTGTGTGTGTAGTATGTGTAGATGTATATATCTAATGTGTGTGTATACTATACTACTATATATGTTTGTGTGTGTGTGTACACATACATTATATATGTTGTTGTTCAGTTGCTCAGTTGTTTCTGATTCTTTGTGACTTCATGGACTACAGCATGACAGGTCTCCTTGTCCTGCACTGCTTCCCAGAGTCCACACAAATCCACATGCATCACATCCACGATGCTATCCAACCATCTCATCAACTGCAGTCCCCTTCTCCTTTTACCTTCAGTCTTGTTCTTTATCATGTCCACTTTTGCATGAAACATTCCCTTGATATCTCCAATTTTCTTGAAGAGTTCTCTCATCTTTCCCAGTCTCTTGTCTTCTTCTATTTCTTTGCATTGTTCATTTGTTATTCTCTGGAATTCCGCATTCAGTTGAGTATATCTTTCCCTTTCTCCCTTGCCTTTTGCTTTTCTTCTTTCTTCAGCTATTTGTAGAGCCTCATCAGACAGCCACTTTGCTTTGTTGCATTTCTTTTTTTGGGGGGGATGGTTTTAACAGCTACCTCTTGTACAATATTATGCATTTCCATCCATCAGATCAGCATTCTGTTTACCTGTTCTAATCCCTGAAATCTATTCCTCACCTCCACTGTACTGTATATTCATAAGGGATATGATTGAGTTTCCATGAGAATTGTCTTGTTATTTTCCCTACATTTTTCAATTTCAGCCTAAATTTTGCAATAAGAAGCTTATTATCTGAGCCACAGTCAGCTCCAGGTCTTCTTTTTATTCACTGTATAGAGCTGCTCCATGTGTTGTTGGAAAAATGCATTTGTTATGACCAGTGTATTTTCTTGACAAAATCCTGTTAGCCTTTGCCCTGCTTCATTTTGTACTCCAAGTCCAAATTTGTCTGTTATTCCAGTTAACTTTTGACCTACTTTAGCATTCCAATGAAAAAGATGAGAAGGACTTCTTTTTTTTTACATGAGTTCTAGAAGGTGGTGTAGGTCTTCATAGAACTGCTAAACTTCAGTCTTTCTGGCATCAGTGGTTGGGCATAGACTTGGATTACTGTGATTTATTGTTTTTGAGATTGTACCCCAGTACTGTTTTTCTCACTCTTGTATTGACTATAATGGCTATTCTATTTCTTCTAAGGGCTTGTCCATGGTAGTAGATACAGTGGACATCTGAATTAAATTTGCCCATTCCCATCCATTTTAGTTCAATGATTTCCAAGATGTAGATGTTTTACATATGCATGTTTGCATGTAGGTATGTCTCTCTGTGTATTCCTTTTGGAAAATAAAAGCATAACATGCACATTTTCAAATGATTAAATTGCATTTCTGATCTGTTCCTAGGGAGTTTGCTATTTTCATAGTATACATTACCATAATCACATACATTAGTTTACATTATTTGTAAATATACAGGGCATTTATGTATGTGATTTTATAAATATATAGTGGTGCCTCACAAGACGAGATTAATCCATTCCGGAAGAACGCTCTTAGCATGAAATGCTCTTAAAGCGACATGAAGTTTCCCATTCAAAACAATAGAAAATCAGACAATCCTTTCCACGCCCCCAAAAATATTTACCAAAAAATCATTTTCAATGGAATTTTATGTAGAAATGATTGTCCCTAACATCTGAAACAAGTAACCATGATTAACACA
>JANHZU010003598.1:7406-28570 GCA_032468055.1 Acrochordus granulatus
CCTCTCTTTTTCTTTCTTCTATCTCTCTTTCACTATTGTCTGTCTGTCTCCCTATCCATCCATCCCTCCACACAGTCATCTATCTCTGTCTGCTGCCCAATTTCTCCCTTGGCATCGCTGCCCTCCGAGGGCACCTACCGGGACGGCTGATAGACGGAGACCTCTTCCAAGAGGAGGCTCTCCACCGTCTGGTTCACAGTGGAGCGGGAGAGGACCTTCAGCACCGTCCCGTCCTCCGTGCCCAGGAACAGGACGGTGCAATTTCGGAAGGGCCCGGCTGAGGGGTCCACAGCCAGGCGGGTCAGCCGGTGCCTAGGCGGGGGAGACGGTGAGAGAGCAATAGCAACGACAGAGGGCCTTGCATAAGAGGGCTGAGGCTTTGGCAAGGAGGGGACCCGCTGCTTCTACCTGCTGGAGGTCCTGGTGAACCAGGGCTGGTCGGCCACGGAGGGCACGGCTTCGTCCAGGAGAGGGTGGGATTTGATGAAGCTCAGCACCGCATCAGGAAAACCGTTGGAGGTTCGGTACCCCGAGGCTTGGCCCACTCCAGCACAGCTGCCGGGTCTGCAGAGGGAGGAACCCCGAAGATAATATGGGGGGGAGGAACAGGCAACGAAGCCTAGTGAGGACGGTACGCCCTCGGCTTCCGTCAGAGGCAGATTTCCTGCCCGTAGGCTTTGAAACATAGCCTCGAGACGCTGAGGACTAGAAACTTTGTTCTTTGATGGGAAAGATGGGGCTGACGATCTGGTTTATTCCGCAACATCAGTTACCCCATTTGCACGAGTCACGAGGAGGAGGAACACCCCCAGAGGGCATTTTCACTTGCGATTGCACCCCTCTTCCAAATTTACGTTTTGCGTTTCTTTCAGACCTGGCCCACAGGCTTTTCAAAGCACCTTCTCACGAGCCATTGGGCTGGGGAGGGTTTAAACTTCCCTTTGTGATCTCAGGAGCTGGAAACTCAGTTTGAGAATTTGCATGGAAATACAGCCTGCAAGCACAATTGGATCAAAACGGGCCTGGGGAGAAGGATAAAAAAACATACCTGGGTTTGGGGACTCTGTCCTCGGAGATGGGGGTCCAGCCGGCCTCTGCGTTTTTCTGCTCTTTGAACCTCCCGCTGAAGACGCGCTCCACTTCGTCCATGTAAAAGGCGCAGACAGCTGAGCCAGTGATGCTGGGTCAAAATGATAAATAAGGGAGCCCCCAAAGCACCCTGAGAATCTGAGCCGTGCCCTCCGCAGGACCCTCACTCAGGTCCTGCCCGGCTGAGTTTCACGGAGCTGGTCCAGACCCGGAGAGGGATTGCAGCGGGCAGCTCCGAGTCTCCCTGTTGGGGAAGGCCGAGCCTCTGAGCCGGTTACCTGTTGGACTGGGTGGTGAAGACCCCAAAGATGGCTGGCCGTCCATGGACCTGGGTGATGTCGGTGACGGCCTGGAGGACATCGAAGTAGAAGAAGGCATCCCCAGGGACCGAGCAGTTGAGCCGGGCTTTCAGGAACGAGGTCCAGTACTTCTCCAGCACCCGGGGGGACCCCCCCATGTCATTCTTACAGACCCTCCCCACACGGGAAAAGATCACCTGGGATTTCCAGAGGGGAAAAAAGGAGAATTCAGGAGTTAAACCCCCAGAAGGCCCTTCCTGGAGTCACTTACGCCCTGCAGTTTCAGGTCTCGCAGGCAAAGGAGATAAGATGCCAAACAAAGCCTCCATATACAAGAGCAGCATGCTCTGAGTCCCAAAGAAAATTAACCAAGGCACGAAGACGAGAGGGTGTTTGTGGCTTTTAAAGACCCACAGGCCACGAGGAGCTTCCACAGACAGAGGCAGCCTCCCTTAATAGGAAAACTTTCTTGAGAGACGGGGCCAGGCTGACTTTGCACAACTGACTTTAATACAGTTTACTGGCTGGCTGCTTTTCCACGGACTAGGGGGATTCCCACCGTCTCCACCCCATGGCCCTTCTCCAGGCTGGCAACATGGCCACTCACCCGTCCCAGCGTGGTATATTCCACGGAAATCTCACGGAAGAAGAAATAGACGTACTCCTTGTATTCCAGAGCGTGAATGAAATGAGGTTCTGCAGAGAGAAAACAACCCTGAAAAACACCAGTGCGTTTGGGAAAGGGAAGATCTGATGATCCCTGAGCATGTGCAAAGAGCCAGGGAGGGCGGAGGCAGCTTAGGGGATGTCGTGAGGCTTCCTCACCCCGCAGCCACTTGGAGTCGTATTTGACTGTCCGCAGCACGGGGCTCCGCTCGCCCAGACTTCGATAGATAACCGCATCGCTGGCTTGGAAGTCGGCCACGGTGGCGGAGTAAAGATTCCCTTCTGGAAAGGGGGCAGAAAGAGGAGAGAATCTCTAGGGCCGCCCAACCCAGGGGTCACAACATCTAGGACGAGCATCCTTATTGGCAGGGAAAGTGAGTTAAGAGCAGGGCGCTCCCTCCGAAGGCACCCCTCTTTCCAGTCCTTCATCATCCCACATTTCTCCAGCTTTTCTCAAATGCCACAACTTTTTTTCTCAATTCTCTACCCTAAAACTGGCCTTTTCTCCTTTGGAGTTTAGTTTTGGACCCTGCCGATCCTTTCCTTGTTCACTGATCGTCCCCTATTTGACTACTTACTTTGTTTACATTATTTCGAAGGCTGCCCATTTCACCCCAGGGATTCTGTCTCAAAATCCAGCTACTGAAACAATTCTGGCCTGATCCAGGGTTTAGGATGGCTTTAAGACATAAAAGTGGTTTTTCTCCCCCCAGGTTTACAAAACTGCTCAGGAATACAGAGATGAGGGTTTTTCAGAGGCAAACCTACCCGCAAAGATGGCCACGTTGGTCTGCTTGGCATCGAAGGGGCACCGTGCCTGCCCATTCAGCTCCTCGCCTTCCTCCTGAAAGTTGCTGATCTGGTGGCCAAGAGGAAGGGCGGGTAGGTGGGAGCCGGTCAAAGCCCCTCCTCCAGGAGAGAAGCCCCGCCACTAAAGCCAGAAAGTCCCCCCTGGCCTTGCCAGGTCAGCTGATGGGGGTCCCCGAGACCCTTGCTTGAGTCTACCTTGTATGTCCGGCACACCGGATGGAAGGCATTAGTGCCACAGGCCAAGAGCGTTCGGTCATTCTTGGGCACCAAAACTTTGATGTAGTTGTAACATTCGTCCTGAGGTTGGGAGAGAAAGGTCAGTCCCAACGCCCAGGGGCGGGCAAGGATGCCGCAGCGCTGCCCGCCAAGCGGGCCACTCTTACCCGAAGCCTCCCGCGAACGGCACAGTTTTCCACGTCCTGTGTCTTCCACGTAAGATGCTGCGAACGGAAGGCAGAGGCATCAAAGAAAGTCCAGTTTCGGTGGGGGGTGGCCACGCACTGTGGCAGAGGCCCCTCTGGGGAAGAGGTTTCATGCAGAGGGTCTCTGCGCCACCCGTGGGAAGGGCTCCAGCAGCCGCACATGTGGCGGCAGTGGCAAGTGGCAATGCGCTTGCGTGGCCCAGGCCTTCCGCCGATTTCCGGAATGGCCTCGAACCCTCCACCGGCTGCCTCCGAGGACAAGCCAGACGAGGTCCAGTTGGCACTCCGCCAACAGGATGCATCACAGGTTTGCGACTAAAGTAGTCCTGGGTGAGCAGGATGGTGCTTGTAGTCCGGCAAGGACTGAAGAGACACCCAGGGATGTCTGGTCTCCTGACCCAGCTCTGCCAGGAAAGCGTGTAGGCAGAAGTGAACCCACGTGGGGGGGAGAGAAGAAAGGAGTGTGGAAGAGAGAAAAACGGAATGTCCGAAAGGGCGACACTGAGAGCTGCACGACGGCTGAAAGGCGGGGAAACAAGCAGAAATAAAAAGGAACCAAGCGGCGCTCAGGCCTGAGCGATCCAGGAAAAACAGCCCGCAGCCCGCAGGCCAGTTCGCCCTGCGGGTTTCGACACAAACTTACCGCTGGAGGCTAAATAATAACAGCAAAAAGAGCAACTTAAGAATCGGGCGGGGGGGAGGAAGGGAGCGGGCTGCGAGACGAGCGAGAAACTCCAGCTCACCCTCTCGGGAGAGAAGCTGCCCTTGGTCTGTCCCAGGTCAAAGGCGAAGACGTGGTCCCTGAAATCAGAAGGGGCAGGTGAGAGGGCGCAGGGAAGTGGGGGCCTTCGCCTCTGACCCATTTTCGATCTCTGCATCCAAACCCCGTGGGAACGCGGGAGGAAAGGCGAAAGCCCACAGCCCTGGACGCGAATTTCCGCTTCCCACCTGGGGAATGCCCGGGCCACGTCTGCAGCCTTTCGTGGGAGCCGGGCAATTCGCCCTTCCCCTCGGTTTCCCGATCTTGCGACGCCTTTGCAGACAAATTCACCTTCTGGCATGGCTTCCTACCCCAGCAACTGGGACGCGACACCCACCCACTTTGCCAGCTTGATGTCCTGGCATAAAGGAGTTATTCTTTGCAAATAAAGCCTTCCCCCCCTTCTTTCTTTCTTTCTTTCTTTCTTTCTTTCTCCCTCCAGCGCACGCGATGCACATCTCTCGCATCGGGGACTGGAAATGATGGAAAATAGAGCAGCACCGAGGCTTCCTGACGCGCCACAGAGGCTGCAAGCGGCTCTTCTCTTCCGAAACTGTCATCCAATGATTATTTCTAATGAGAGCTGCGGGGAAGATAATTCGGATGGCGTGGCAGCCCCTCGAATGGACCCCCTCCCTTGCTTACCGGGCAGCGACAAAGAGAGTCTGGTTAATTTGCAACATGCTTTGGAAATCCAAGCCCAAAGCAGAGGAGTCATTCTCTGCCCCCAGACCACGGAAGGAGGGATATCGGCGGGTTCCTGATGAGAGAGAAAATGTGATAAGGAGCACCGGGAGGAGGAGGGAAAGGCTGCGAGCGAAGCAGGCCGTGCACTTCCAGTCCGCAGGGTGAGGAGAGGAAGCCAGACCTGCGGCTTTTCTCGCGCAAAGACTTCTTTCAGGTGCACTGGAGGGAGGGGAGGGCCTTTTGCCACAGGCCCCCCGAGATTTGTCTGAGGTTGGCAGACCTGCCCCAAGGGACGCCTTCTCCTCACCTGCCTCGCTGACCACGTGGAAGGGAGTCAGGTCTTTGGGAAAAGAAGCTGCAGATGCCAGGAAGAGAAAGAGAGCAGGCAGAGGAGAGGTCAGGATCATCCTTTCCGGGGGGGAGGGCAGAGCGGATCCGGGGCGGTGGGAGCTTAGGAGCCCAGCATGCTCCCGCCCTGGAAGAGAGACCCAGGAGGGAAATTGCCTTTCAGCGTCCAGGATTGCAGAAAAAGGACGGACTGGCCAAGAAATGCCCCTTCCAACGTCTCGTCCAGGCCCTTTCTTCAGCATCATGGCCTTCTCGGTGGTGGCTCCAGGGATGGGCGGTTTTTTTGTTCAGGAGCTACCCCTTTGGGATTCCCTGTCTGACACAATAGTCATCCTTCTCCCACCCGGACACTCCAGAGTCTTTGGACTATAGCTCCCATCATCCAGTCGGCCTAGCCAGATGGGCTGGCCCAGGTTTTGCAGAAACGCCACGCAGCTCTTCCCACCACTGTTCCTACCTCTTCTCTTGACAAAGCGGGGGCTAATTTTATGGCCAAAGGTGGCTAACCCTGGTTTCAGTCCCTTGTCCCGTGCTTCTGCCCCTCCGCTCCCCCCTGGGAAAACTCTCCTTGAGGTCTCTGTTCCATGAGGAGCCCCCATTTTCCCAAAAACCTTGGTGCCCAAAGCTAACTCTGTGAGACAGTTTTAAAAGGAGACCCTCCCTCCGTGGGGAGTTTCTCTGCAAGGGTTCTCTCCCCCCCATGCAATTCGCCAGCCTTCCTTCCTTGGGGGCAGAGGCACCCACGTCACAAAGGAGGAAGCTCAGGGCACCATTTGGGGTCACACACACACACCCCCTCTCGAGATTGCCTGGATAGTCTGGGCACCAGGCACAAACAGATGCATGAAAATGCAGACGTGCCCATCTTGCAAGGCTGTTGTGAAACCAAGGAGGCTCGTTTGCTGACGGGGTGGGCACAGAGGGCATCGATGCCAGGAAGGAAGTGAAACAGGATTTGCAGTATCCTGAACAATGGGCAGGGCACACCATGCCAGGCTCCATAAATAGCAGGAAAGGAGACACCTGTTTTTGGCCAGATAGCCACGAGAGAGAGAGAGAGAGACGCAGGCCCGTGAGATATTTATGGAGCTGCACTCATCCTGAGCAGGAAAGGGACAGCCGAGTTGCCAAGAGACTTCCCGAAAGGAAAGAGCAAATGGATCACCAGTCCCAGAGGAGAGGCTCGGCTGGCTCTTCAAGTGCAAAGAAATGAAGACCCAGACAGGTTCCTAGTCCTCATGACAGCTCTCCGGATCCAAGCCATCCCACCCAGCAGGATGTGCCTGCAAGGAAGCAGTTTAGCAAGGTGCGCTCTCGCAAGTGCCCGGCCGCCCTCCTTTGCATTTGTTTTCTCGCACATCTGCACGGATACATTTGCGTTTCAACATATCCCGGATCTCTTCTCTCTCCCTCCCCCCCAAACGAGCCACAAGGTGAGAACAATCCAGGCTCTATCTTTATCTTTATGCTCGTTAAGCTGATCTTTCCAATGGGGGTATAATTAGAAGCAAGAACCTAGCGGGGGAATTGGTTTCATAATAATTCCCTATTTATATTTTTATTGCGTCTCCCGGGAAGAGGCTGGCTCCATCCACCTGGAGGTTTCCCCGTTGCAAGGAAATGGGGTGCTTTTGCCCCACTGAGGGGGTCCAGGAGGCAGGAAACTTGGATTCTGGGGGTTCAGAAAAGTCGCAGATTGCAGGGAGAGCAAAAAAAGCAGGTGGTTCCTCTACAGTGGTGTCCCTCAAACCTGGCCCCTTTCAGGTGGGTGGGCCCCAGTTCCCAGGCAGCAAAGGGGGACCAGGCTGTGGAGACCCCCGTCTCGGCCCTCTGCTACCTCCCTTCTCTTCCCTCACGTTCCAGCAAGGTGGTTCTTCCGGGGGCTGAGCTGCCCAACTCGGACCCGTATTGCAGCGAGGAGCTGCCACCTTGCCAGCACTGTGCGAAACCATCTGCCACGCAACAACTTTGTCACTATAAATACAACTCAGACGCCGAGTGTTTTCATCCCGCAGTCTCATGAGTGGCTGCTGGGCCTCGCCAGACGCGAAACGTTCAGCCAGCCGCCGGGCGAAAACTTGGGAGGGGTCTTCCCACCCCAGCGGGCATCAGAGCCCCAGGCTCGCCCTTCCTGGCCGCAATCTCTGAGCTGTGACGGGCAACCAAAGCGTGTGCAGAATGCAGGAAGCCCCCTTGAAGATGCTAGTCCTCATGGCAACCGGTTTGCACGCACCACACGAGAAGGGTTCAAACCTGGCCTGTTTTTCTTCCCGCAGGTGCCTTTGAGATGGAAATAGCTGAATGATGTGAAAAAAAAAAACCCACAGCAGGGAAGTGGTGTTTTTTTTTTAAATCTTTCCTTCTGGCAACCAGAAAAATATTTTTCATTTCCTTTGTCATCGTTTTAAGCAGCTGATCCAGGATATTCTCTTAATGAGAATCCGCAGGCTTTAGAATCACCTGGTGGGTTTTTTTTTTCCAGCAGGAGAGATAAAATGAGTTTTTTGCTGGATATTTGCGACGGCCTTTTGCATTGCCAGATATTGCAGTAAAAGGAGCTTAGCAGCACCTCAACCATTTTAAGATGGGTGGACCTCACCTCCCAGAATTCCCTGGGCAGCTCTGCTGGCCAGGGAATTCTGGGAGTTGAAGTCCACATCTTAGCATGGCTGAGGCCGAGAAACCCTCCTCCGAGCAAGCCCATCCATCTGGCCGGCAGCACCAGGGTAGCACACATGGGCCTATGAGAACCTTGGCACGATTCAGCGATGGCTTTTTTGCGGGGTTTTGTCCACCTCACTTTGCACGGTCAGGAGCTCCTCCAAGCGGAAAAACAATTCAAAGGGGCGAAAAGACGAGCGGTGGCCAAGCACACCATCCGTCCCATTCGGTGCATTCTTAAAACTTCTCCCAAGCTACCAAGTTGGCATTCCCAAAATTACCAAGCCACTGCTGAGGAGGAAAGGTTGGGCTGGAGGGTTCTTTGGAGTTCTCCAACATTCATAAAGGGGAGGGGGGGAGGCCCCCTTCTCTCTGCCCTCCCCACCTTCAGGTCGACTCCCCCCAGATAGGGAGGTTCCATTCTGAAGCCCAGGATCGGCCACTAAGCAGGCTCCACACTGGGGCTTCCCTTCTTAAGCCACCACGGTAGGAGCCGTTTCTCCAGGGACGCATTTTTTGAATTACTACCGTCCGTCCAGCGTGGTGAAAAGCAGCTTCAGACCCACTGAAATGCCTCTGGGGGCTGGAAGGAAAGGAGAACCTTGGGGGGCTCTGCATGTTCCCCCCAAGGCTGTCCAAGCGGAGAAGGGATCAGTACCCTCCCACGTGTGCATACAGCCGCCTCTCCTCGCGCCTAGCAAAATCCCGGTATAAAAATCTCATTATTGGAGACTTAAAGATCTGTCTGCTTATTACCAAAAAGCATCCATCTCCCTCTGGAAGGAGAGTGCTTGGCTTTTTTCCCGCCCCAAAACCAAAAAAGGAGGGTGTCCCACGGAGAAAGGCCCCCACCCATCCTGCAAATGCAGAAAAAATCTGCCTGGTGCTTTCAAGTTGAGAAGCATCCTAGTCCTCATGAAGAGGAAAGAAAGCTGCCCCTGATCGAGCCTTTGCAAGATAATTGATCCTGTCCAGTCCCCCCCCCCCGGTTTAGAAAGGCCTAATAAACAGAGGTCAATCTGAATTAGAGAATGGCTCACTTGCTTGAACCAATAAGCCTGCAGTCCATCACATCTCCATCTCGATCTTACTTAGCCCACAGAATAAACCTGCAAGTTTCTAGCCATCAGCATTTTGCCAGATTTGGGACTTGCAATGGAGCCTCCCTCACCCCTTCTACCCCCTTATTTAGCCTTCATTATAGCAATAACCTCAAGCCTAGCTTGCCTTTGGAATAGCTCCCCACTGACTAGAAAAAAGAAATAGGGCAAATTTCCGCCAAAACAGGGAGAGAAACGGCTGCCTGGGGTGTACAGAAACGGCCTGTGGAAATAACAGGCATTTTGCTGGTTGTTGGGTTTGGCAGGAGGGCGGAGGGAGGTCGACCCAGCAGACCCTTCCCTTTTTTAAAAAAATATTTCTAATGCCGCTCTGCAAGCGCTGATTCCTGCCGGGGACATCATTCCTCCCTTCCCTTTGGCAATCCTCCCATCCACCAGCACGCTATACGCTACCTACCGGAAGCTACGATCAGCAGGAGGGGGGGCTTGAATACAGATGTAGCTCTGACTGCCCTGCAGCTATGCTTTATTACTTCCTGGGGGGGGTCTTTGTCCCACCAGCCAGCCAGCCAGTCATTCCTGCTGGCCCAGCCCATTGGAGGGGCGGTTTTAGGGTGCCTCGCTGCATCCTAACCAAGCTAAGAAAGATGACTGATTTTGGGGGGGAGGGCTTTGGCATCAATTGGTAAAAAAGTGTAAAACTGCCCCCACTGTCACTTTAAAAGATGCCCCTTGGACCCTGGGCACCCAACGGGGCATGAAGTATCTTTTTTTCCCCCCCAAATCAAAGATTACCTTTGAAGCAGTAGTCAGCCAGTGGATGGAAAGACATCCAAGGGAACAACACCTCACCAGGGGAAAAAGGAAATTTGGGGGGTGTCATCACCCCAGAATTATTTCTGAACGGGCTTTCAACCTGACCCTGTTAATAGCAAGTGGGCGTAAACCTGGAATAAAGGCTCACAGCCACACGGAGAGTTTGCTCCTTGGCGAAATTTAGGCCCATCCGAAGTGACTGGTGGGCTTCTGCATCTGAACCCAGGACTCACCCGGCTTTCTTTGCACCACCTGCATAAAACTGCATTGTTTGTGTGTGCGACATTTATTGTATCCTCCCTTTATTCAAGGCCGCTTCTTTGATCTTTGCAACACTCTTGCGAGGGAGGTCTGCAAGGGAAGCTGTGGCCAAGAGGCAGGGTGGGTTGCCAACTCTTTTGCCCTGACCTCTCTTTGAAAGGTGGGCATCAGCTCTGAGCTGGCATCGTGCCTCACAAAACCTGGAGCAAAACGGTCAGAAAATGGATGCTGGATTTTGGATCGAGCCTAGTTTTAGCAAGAGGTTAACTGAGGTCCTCGTCTACCTGCTGCACTGCCCAGCCAAAAATATCTGGATCAATTGGGTGTCGAATGCCAGGCCTCTGGGCATGCCAAGTGATGAAAAAAATCCCTGGTTGGCTTGCTCCTGTGCTTCAAAGGGGACTGGCCTGTAAAATCAATATTGGATGGGGAGGAAAGTGGGTGGCACCAAGGCTACATCCCCGGCAAAGCAAAACTGAAGGAAAGCTGGCAACTTTAACTCCAACATTCAGACACAAAGCTGGCGCTTTGCCCTTCTGCCACGCCAATGCCAACCAAGCCTGTTCACCGAAGGAGTTAAAAAAAAATCTTGGTCTCCCTTCCCGGGAGATCACAAAGAGCTGATGGACAAGGATCTTTTTCCCTTTAACGTGGAGCATCGAGCCAGCCACATGGTAGAAAATCCAAAAATAGACAGTGTAATTAAATGAAATATTATGCCAATTAAAAATCCAGAGCCAACTTCTTTCTCCTTCATCTCCTCCTTACCCGGGGCCACCTCCATATAAATTTAATATATTACTTCTCATCAACAGAACATTATATTCCAGGCCCTGCATTCGATTGACGAAGGGCTAATTTTAGCAGCTGCTCCCAACTGCCTTGTGCTTTTCCAGAAAGAGAGAAGAAAAAAAGGGGGGTTGGTGGGTGGGAGAGGAGGGAAATGGTGTGGGAACCGAAGAGGGGGAATTTCAGAAAACTGAGATGCAAGGCAGTGGGTGAGACGCTGGCAGAGGTTTTATCTAAGCGATAAAAAAATTAAATCAAATCAGGGCTGGAATCTTTCCCGAGGCTTGGAGAACATTTGGAGTCTTTATTTCCCCTTAAGGCTCTAGTCCTCATGAAGTGGACCGGGGAGGGAATGTCCATAAATTATAGAACCGCACAGATTTTCCTGCATGCTTTGCACTATGTTGAAATCCACAAAGTAAAGTGAAAAATCATCTGGAGGACAGCAGACTCAGAAGCCTCACTCCCTCCCTCCCCATTTCTGGAGGTGCAAATGGGGGTCTCCAAGGATAAAGAACAGGATTCAGAGCAGGGGTGTAAAAATGGCTGCCAAGCCCCCTCCTCTCCCTTCTCTGAGCTCCTGTGCTTTGGCACCAGCCTCGGAAATTAAACTATTAATAATTCAGGCCCCGTTGCCGTTATAAATTCAGAGTCCCGCAGGAGCCATCCATGCAGGAAGCTGAGACAGAGGTTAGGTGCAGAAGCATGTGCGGAGGATTTGATTTTTTGGGGGGTGGGGTGGGGGGAAATAAGGAAAGAGAAGCCAAAGCTTTCGTATTTTCTCCTCTCAGAGAGGAGAACCAATGAGCCAAAAGTTAAGGAAAAGATGCTTAAAAGAAAAAAAAATCCCCCAATGCTGGAAGAAAGGATTAAAGTTTTGAAAAGACAGGGAAGGAACTTATGCACTCAGAGGCACTCTTGTTTAGCATGCTGAACAGGGGCAGAGTCCCCTGGTACAGCTCACTCGGGGCTGATGGGAATATCAGTGGGAGGCAGAGACAAAAATAATTAGTCTCTCCCAATCTTCAGTTTGTGTGCAGCAGCATGGAAGCACTTTGCACCTTGGGGGCTTGGGGGCCCTGCTTGGCTTTTCCCCCAATGAAATCCCCCCCAGTTGTAAAAGGTGCTTCACTGGTGGGCTTTGGAGAGAGACCCGGATCTGAACGGCCAAAAATCACCCCAAACTGAGGTTTCAGGGAGAGAGCCCGAGGCCCGTTAGAGCCACCTGACCCTAGTTCAGGGGCAAAGATGCTTCCACGGCTCCCCTCCTCTCCGGGAAGGTGCCCTGGGGAGCCTCGCAAGCGACTGGCCGAGTCGGAAATTACGCCACGCTTTGGGATGGCTCCCTCTTGCCAGCGGCTCCGGTGGGAAGCCGGCAGATTTGGGAAAAGCTGCATTTCAGCAGGCAAAAAGCAACTCAGGTGAAAGAGGCATGGCCTGTTTTACCGGCTGAAACTGCACCTGTTGCTCAGTTTCTACGCCTCTATTCCCCCCAAAAAACAAGGCTTGAGCCAGCCGAAATCGGAGAACAGGAAATGAGGAATAAATGAAATGAATGACTGCAAGGTCTGTTCCGCCTTTGGAAGTAGCTCATCCCCATTTCTGGAGAGCTGCAACATGCCAGGCAGGTGTCTGGGAATGGGAAGACTCCCCAGTGACAGCGACCGTATCAACAGATTTTGGGGTTCTGCTCTTCAAATATTGATACCATCAGCCACTTCACCCCTATTAAATCCAGCCGTCTCGAAGGTGAAGCAATGAACGAGGAAATAAACCCAGCGGGCAGAATCTCCCCATCCTGCAAGTCAGACCAGTTTCTGTGCCAGAAGCGCGTCTGAATGAAAAACCAGGGAAAGCAAAAATTGTGGCTGGCTCCAAGAACACCGCCAGAAGGGGATGCTGATGGCACTTATTCCCAGGAAATTTACAATTCACTCTCACCATTTTCCTCACCAGATCACAGAGTGCTTGGCTGGTTGGTTTTAGCCTTCCGTGTTTTTGGAGACTTTTATTCTTTCCTCTACCCTCAGCGTGCCTCTTTCCTCTTACGCCATGCCTTTTGGAGAATATGTGTCTGCTTTTAGTTTTTCTCTAACCTTCGCTGGGGATTTTCAGTGCCCTTCCTCTACCATCCAGAAGCAATTTGATTGAAAGAAGTTTTGGCTGTCACATAAAAACACTGCCCCAAAGGAATTCAAGCCAACTCTCCCAGCACATCCCCGGGGGAGTCAGCCTGCTAGACTAGGACGTTAGATGAGTTGGGCAACCCTGCCACAAAGCCACGACAGGCAGGCCATGCTCCAGTCTGGAATTAACTTCCCCCACACCTCCTGGCTTTTAAAGAATCCAGAAGAGGAGCAGAAAAGCAGCACGAAAACGCTGCCTGGGTCAAAACGTCGACTCGGGCGAATAAACCGAGTTTCCCATTCTGGAGCGCAACGATCGAGTCCCAAAGCAGACGCCTCCCGGGGGGCCGAGAGAGGGGGAAGGGGGGGCGCTGGAGGCGCCTGCTCCCCGGCAGACGACGAAGCCAGCCGGACTTCTCGGGGAGGGGGAGCAGCCGCTCGACGACTCATCTACCACGGGGAGGGGGCATTGCTTGCGAACGGCCCTCCCCTCCGCGGGGCTCTCTCTCGCCCACAGCTCATCTGGGAACGTGCAGAGTTTGGGTCTTCCCCGGCGCTCAAAGGGAGGGGCCCTCGCTGGGACGCAAACGAGGAGAAAAACCGGCAGCAGGAGGACGCTCCGCGCCCGCTTCCCGGAACGGCCCGGCCGGAGGGCGGCGAGGAGAGCTCAGGCGGTTTGGCCGGCCATCCCCGCAGGGAACAGAGAGGCTGCGAATCGCGCGCGGGGACGAGCCCGGCCCGACAGATGGCCGAGCCCTGCCCGAGTCCTCCTTCCCTCCTTCCCTCTTCTGCCTGCCTGTCTTTGCTCCCCTCCGTCCCTCCCTCCCACACTTCTGATCCCTGCCTCTCAGGGCCCTGCCCTGCGCAGCGGAGCCCAGCGGCGCGCCGCGCGTTCTTCGCGAGGGCCGCTCACGAGCACTCCCGCATCAGGGTAGCGCCGCCGGCTCCCCCCGATATCCCGGGACCAGAGCGTGTCACGAGGTCAAACGCTTGCGGGCTGCCGTGGTCTCCTGATCCCTTTTCCACCCAAAACCCCGCAGATCTTATGGTTAAAATAACGTCAAAGCACAGCCGTTTTCCAAACGAAGAGCCGTTTTGTTTCGGGGCCCAAACACGGCTTGATCCGAGTCTCCCCTCGACGCGATTGGCGAGCCACAGCAACGCAGACCACCAGACCCACTTTGACATCTCGCCCTGAAGAGACCTGCTCCGATTCCCTTCTCTGAATTTAAATGCATCTGTTAAGCAGTCTTGGAAACCAAACGCACGTTTCTGTCCCCATCCACCAAGTTCGCATTTATTTAAGTGAAGGCACTTTTAATTTACCCGTTTCGATGTCTTGCTTACTTTGCTGCCATCCAGATGCGCTGGACTATAGAGCCCAACAGTCTGCACCAGAGGGGAAGCTTAGATTCCTTGGCTGTCAAGCGAGAATCCATCCGGGAACCGGGAACCTCCCCTTTGCAAAGCAGATGGCTTAGCTTTTCCTTAAAAACAGGATCAAGATGCTAGTCCTCTTGATTCTGAATAAAGAGTGGGCCAACAGCAGCACGGCTTTTGTCCCTTGCATTTGGATGCTGCACCTGGCTTCGTACTGCAACTCCCCAAATTAGCCCCTTCCCTGATGTGCCAAAATTGACCTGCCACAATTCCCAGCCACGGGGCATCAACATCCTGGGAGCTGCAGACCCAGTGGGTTTGTGAGGAGGGAGCTGAGCTCCCAGTCCCTTCTGCGTCCCTGAGAACATCGGCGCCTCGCCCTGAGGAGCTAGATATCCAAATGCAGGGACGAGGCTCCCGATTCAGGGTTTGAGCGCCCTGCCCTGCGCAACACCCAGCCTGGTTGCGTCAGACTCAGCCCAGCATCGATTCATCTGTTCGCTTGACAAATGGCGTCTTTTTTCCAGCCGGTGGACGGGGCCGGCACTGGAAAGCAGCCACGGTGATTAATGCACCGCCAGACATTAATTTGATTCCTTTCGAATATGGGCTACGGTTCAATAACCTCCTCTGGCAATGGCTGGGCTGCATGTGTGTATGTTTGTGTATGCTTTTACTTCCTCCCTGCTGCCAAACATAAAGACCCAAATTTCCACGTGGCTCAACCTGTGGCCTCTTTTTTGGAGCAGAGAGCTCAGCTCTTGACAGAAAGATGCAACCGGCTGATTTCTGAAAGATGACCTTTTTCTTCTGTTCAACTCCCACTTCCTCATCGACAGTGCTTACTTCTTGAATGGGAGACCACAAGGAAATCTCACTTCAACAGGCTGGGCTTGGAAAGGGAACACAATGACAACCAGCCACTTCAGAGCCAACCCCTCACTAAAGATCCCCTTGCCTAGAAGTAGAAACCAACCGGGGAGTTATGTGGTTTGCAGAGCTTGCTCTGAATTCCTCCCAGGATCCGAAATTTTCGGAAATAATTTTTTGAAGGCCCAGTGTTGGTGGGCACTCATCAATCTCTTCAATCCTGGTTTGTTGAATAAACTCTCATTCAAGCTGCACATTTTGGCTCCACATCTGGTACAAATCCAGCCAAAGTAGGAAGAGACAGCCACGGTTTAGCCAGAGGTCAGGTTAGCCAGAGCTGACCTCATCAGAAAAGCTGCCACCGGTCTCCAGCTGTTATCCATTTATAGCACCTTGGCTAATCCCAGTTTAATTTCCTTTCCAGCCACTTGCACAGCGCATCTTTTCATGCCTCTTGACCTAGCCCAGAAAAGAGAAACGTCTGCTAACACACGTGCCCTTTTCTCTTGCAAAAACAGTAGATAAGGAAGAGACAAAGCAAGCCCACTGGGGCAAAGGACGGCCGGCAAGGGCAAAATACATCGCACAAAATTAAAAGTGAACTCAAAGGACTCAGGAGAAAAGCCCACCGTTCCATTAAAAATCACTCTGTTTCTTCTCCCCAAATCTTCAGGACTCCAATTTGCCTCCCCCTGCAGTAGACAATTCGGTGCTTCCCATGGTGTGGCTTCAATCCTAGCCACGAGGACTGGAACCTTGATTTTTTTCCTTTCAAGGGCAAGAGCCGTAGCTGGATGGCCGAGACCACGCTGGGCAAGATCACCTGCCAAACCCAAAGGAAGGAACAGGATTTTGCCTCCCCAAAGTCCCAAGCATTCCTCAGTTCCCAAGACTTGCCCCCAATTCAATGCCCAAAACATTGTTTTCCTATTTTTTAAAACAAGCCAGTTTTGTACATTTGAACTACTTTTCAATTGCCTGGCTTCAAAGCACGCTAAACTATAGTACAGTCTCCCTCTCCTCAGTGCCAGCTGGGCCTCTGAGCAAATGCAACTGGTCTTGTTCCAGGACAAGCCACCTTTTGCTGTTTCCCACAACCACAAAACCATAAACTTTGGTTTGCATCGACAAACAGTGGGCACCAAACAGGACCAGTTGCCCAAACCAGTGCAGGATGTTTTGGCATGTCAGGCAAGCCTAGTTTAGAGTGGAAACTGAGACGAGCTGGGCGCAGACCCTGGGCTGGAGCGAAGGGCTGGCCAACTTCAGCAACGGCCCCTTAGGAGAAGCAGCAGCTGGTCCAACCTTCTGCCGCCAGCAAAGCTGTGCATATCCCCAGGGGAGGCAGCCTGGCCCTAGAGTCGTGGGAAAAGCAGCATTTTGGTGGCAGCGACCACTCGGCTGCCCTTCCACCCATGGCCACAGTGACCCCCAGGCATCTCTTGGCTGAGCTAGAGAAGGACTGTTCTGGGAACTGCTGTGACTCCAACAGTGTCTCTGGGAACCTTCGCACCCGAGGCTTGACATCCTACATGCCAGCAGCTTCAGAGTGTGGGAACGACAGATCCCGAGGAATTGCACAGGGCTCCCTTGAGATCACCCTCTTTCCCAAAATCCCAGTTCTGGGAAACAGAGACTGCACAATAGGGGACCAGAGCCCTAATGGGGGGCTGGTGTTCTAGATAATGCAAAAGTCCCCAAGCCTGCTCTGGATTCTCACTGGAGTCAGATCCTCTGGTGTAAGGCTAGGGAGGGGTTCCTTGAAGACAAAGGGGTGGGGAGCAACTTTGGGAAAAGCCACATTAAAAGGCGCTGACTCCATCACGAATGCATCCCTGCTCTCACCCAGGGATCACACCATGGTCTTCTTTCCCTAATCTGGTCCCCTCATGTTTGGGAGGCTGTCCCACGGAGCACGGCCAGGCCAGGCCAGCCTGATGAGAGCCAAAAATGAACTCAATATCCGAGTCAAGGGACTGAGCCCCACATTTGGATTTCTAGGCAAAGAAAAGCTTGTTTTTGTCAAGAATCCAAAGTTGACTCAGCACAAAAAGAGCTGAAAATTTCCTTCAAAGCCAAGGAAGCCTCTTGAGGACCATTTGCACAAGAGAAGTGAAGAGGAAAAAAAATCTCTTAATGGCCTCTTTTCCCTAATGAGATAGCTGCGATTTTTGCTGGTCTATAGAGAAGCCTGTGTGGCTGGAGAAATTCAAGGAAAAAAGGAAAACAAGAATTGGAACAAAGAAAATAATCCAGAGGTTATTTCCAAGAAATACGAGGCCGGTTCTTTTATGAGCAGCCCTTATGAATCCAGAAATGGACGTTGGGGCTGGTCAGAAGCCAATGGCCAGTCCTTGATTACAAGCAGAGTATTTTGTTGGCCACGTTGTGCCGACTTCAGGTCTCTGCTCCTCTGAGGATGCTCAGAGGAGAATCACAGGGAGGAAGGGAGCCTAGAGACCGTCTAGCCCAACCCCTGGGCAGGGCAAGGGTTTGGTCAAGCCACACCAGTGACGCAGCTGGTCACTGTGGCTACAAAGAAGGCTCTCCCAACAGTTGAGATGAAGCCTGAGGCAGTTCAGCAATGGGACTCACGACCACAAGACCCCCTAAAGCAAGGGGAGGGGCTTCCTGCCTATTTTAGAGGTACATGGTGTTCCTTGGCAGCATCACTCAGTCACTTGGGGGCACTGAGAAAATCCTCAGGGCTGACCATGCCCCAACCATTGCTAACTTTGGGAGAGAGCCCAGACTCCAATGCAGGGGTCTGCCTGGCAGCATTGGTGTACATTCACACCCACCCATGATGAAACCGGGTTGTTGGGCTGGAGTTTGCCAACCAGGCTGTCCTGCAATCTGGCCAGAGTTCAATCAGAATGGGAATAAAGCCCCTCCCCGAGGAAATGGAGGCCAGACCAGTCCCTCATCTTTTATTCAGGGAGGGGGGCAACCAAGTCATTGGTGGATTCAGGTTTAAGAGGGGCTGGAAGGAGGGAGGGCCTTGCCCTGCTCCCCCTCCCACCAAGTTGGCTGAAAGCTGAGCTCCCCCTCAGCCCCTTCCTCGCTTCTCCCGCTTCCTGGCAGGAGAAGTCCGCTTGATTAGCAATTAACAGTGGTGCAGAAATCCACCGTCACTTGCAAAGAGGGCAGCTGGAGCGGAGGGGCTGGCAACGCTTGGCTTGGCACTGCTTTCCTACTGCCCCTTTTCACAGCTGCCGGGTGAGACCCTCACCCACTTCCCGTTCCTTGGCTGCAGGGTGAGAGCCCTGCCTAATTCACTTTCCTTCTTCCGCTTTTCTCAGCTGCTGGGTGAGACCCCTGCCCGGTGGCAGGGGCCCTCTGGGTCATCACCTGAACATCCAGAGAGCAAACACCAGCTGCAGCTGCTCTCCTGTAACACTTAAAACCTAGAAATGGAGGGTCCCTGAGCACATGCAAAGTACTTTTTCATGCCAGCATGAAAATACTGAAAATAAGTGGGATGAACTTAGAAGCCCCACATTTTAACTTGAGGAGTCAGGCAGGACTTGGACAATTCACTGTAGTGTCATTGTAGGGTCACGGCCTAAAAGCTGCTGAGGAGAGCCCCACCTCCAGACAGCAAAGGGATCTCCCCCCACTGCCTTTTCGACCCCTTCAAGGCTGAAGGAGCCTCCTCAGGTAACCCTTTAAAAAGCTCAACCCTGCGGGTGTCCCCGCATTTGCTGAGTCTGCACTTCTGGAGGGGCTCAGCCTTGACGAAGAGGGAAAAGGAAAACCTTTCCAGACCGTTTCCTGTGCCAGTTTTTCCATGCACGAGAGACAGATGTGTTTTCACAAAACTTGCCTCTGTTTTGTTTTCAGCTTTTTGGGGGGAGGCAGGGAGGAGAGGAGGGAGGGAACAGGCCAAAGACCACCATTTCTCTGGTGTTGCAGCACCGTTTGGTGGTCTTATTAGCAAGAGTTTTGCCTGCCCGGCCACCTAGCAGGGAGGCTGTGCAACAGGTTGGGAGGACGCCAAGCGCAGCTGTGTTTTCCTCCTTGCCTGGTTCAACTCACAAGCCAACACAGCCAGCTAAGTCAACTCGGCCGACGCAGGTATTCACCCAGCTTTTCTGCTCAGGACAAAGATGGATGACCTGGCCTCTCTCTCTCTCATGCTCACCTCTTCCCTGAAACCCTTTTGCAGAAAATATGTACTTGCAGCCAGGCCTACCTTGCAGGGCTGTTGTAAGGTTAAAGTGCAATGTTCCAGTCGAGAAATACATGTAAAGGGACAGGATTTGGATGTTGCTTTTCAGGGGAACAAAAATCAGAACCAGATCCATGGAGGGATACCTGAATGCATCATTTTTGGACAGTCCCAAGTCTTGGCCTGAACCAATTCCCAAGTGCCTTACGACAACTCTGCAAGGTAGCCCTTTATTATGAACCACATGATACAGAGAATGAGGGATGCTGCTGCAAATAATAGATTACCCCAAAGCAAAGAAGATCAGTAAGTGAATCCAAAACCCAAAATGAACTAAAACATTTGGCAATGAATAAGAGAGATGAAGCACACCCTGTCCACATTCAGAGGAAGCACCCTTGTAAGGCTGCACAACTTGGAGATGAAGACCCTAAGCGGTCCTGCGATCTCTGGCCTTAACCAATACTAAAAAATCAAGGAACTACCCAATACAGCCAAAGACCCCAATACAAGAAAAAGGTTGCAGCTGTGCTGTGAAGCAAAGAGACAATCTGAAACAAATCCTTGCTGGTCTCCAAACACCCTGTACACCCTTGAGCTGATTTGCCTAAATTTGGCTTATTCTGCAAAGTTTAACAGCTCCCTGCAATCTGCCCTCTTGATTTTGATCCAATCCTCCTTATTAGCCTAGTTCCAGCTTTGGCCTCTCTTATGTTTCCTTTTTTCTTAATGTTATTTCCAGAAAAGGGAGAGTTAAAGAAAAAAGAACAGCCACCCATCTAGAGCTTTACAGGCCCTCCAGAAATTTCTCCCAATCCAGCTCAACACCGAGGCCTTCCCCGAAACACCGCTTAATACAGCTATCCCTCATGCAATGTGGAGCAGGCATGGAAAAAAAACAGGATTTGGATTCTGGCTAATCTAAGCAATCAGCTGAGCTTGTCTGGGGCAGAGCAGCTAAGTCTAAATTAGATTACAATATTCCAGCTGTCGGTATCTGGGCTGTGCTTAATTATTTGCAAACAAGAGCCAAGGACCGCATCGGGCATTTTTCTTTTAAATGATTTTCAGAGAGCCACAGAATGGAAGTCATGGCTCCCAGGGGGGCCTTTCCCACCCATAAGCAGCAGAGATGCCTCCCTCCACCCCATCTAAACACACATCCCCTCTCTGCTTACTTTACTGTTGTTTCTGCACATTGCCCCCCCTCCTAAAAAAAAGCTTGGCAGAGATTCAGAGACATCAACTCTGCTCTCTGCTTGCTTTATTTGTTTATGGAAGAGGATTTTTTTCCTCCTGATCTTGGAGGTTTTTAAAGTTTGCAGTTTTTTTCTTTTCTAAAGGGGAGGATTCAATCCGATCTCACTTGGGGGGAGTGAAATAGGGAGGAAAACATAATAATGTGATCGAACCTGGAGAAAAAAAAAGCTTTTGAAAGGAAGAGTCCGGGATGTTCTTTGCAGTAAAAACAGCGATTCCCCATAGCAAAATGCAAAAAAAGAGGCAGGAGCGAAGGAGGAAAAGAGCGAACTCAGCAAGCTTCTGACCTTCCCAAATGGCGGACTACAATTCCCATCGCCCAACCAGCTAGCCTGGCTCAGGTCCTTCGTTTCCCAGAGGCGCCGATCGTGGGACCCCGCTCCTGTGAAGGGCGCCAGGTTGGAGAAGGAGGAACCGAGCCAAGCTTCTTTTTCGCTCCCCGCATTGGGGCTTCGGTCCTCGCTTCGGGGGGCGACGGGGAGCGCTGGATTTCCTAGGGGATCGGGAAGCCCAGGGACTCTCCCGCCAGAGCGGGGTGTAAAGAGGGGCTCCGGGGGGGGCGCCTGTCACGAAGATGAGGGGAAGCCGGGCGGAGGACGGTGGGGAGCGGGGAGGACGGCAGTAGCTCCCTCCAGCCCCGGCCCCCCAACCAGCCCCGGCCGCCCCCCGCCCGACGGCCCTGCCAGAC
>JANHZU010003598.1:28670-42626 GCA_032468055.1 Acrochordus granulatus
TGCAGAGAGTCCAACCTGGTTTCCTCCAGATGTGCTGGCTTTCCGCTCTCACTTTCTCCAGCCGGGCTGGAACAAAAGGGGGGCAGGAAAAGTGAAAAATCCGGCACATCTGGAGGACACACCAGGCCAGGAAAGGCTGAGCCGCCTGTAGCCCCAGTGCTGGAAAGGTCTGCCTGCCTTTCGCCTGCCTGCAGTGAGGAGAAGACGTGGGGGCTGGGGGGCAGAAGGCTTCCCCGTCTAGCCTTGAGGCAGTTTGTTGCCCTTGCTTCAAGTCTGGGAAAGACAGACAGACAGACAGACAGACAGACAGACAGAAAGAAAGACAGACAGACAGACAGACAGACCCGCTTGCAAGGCTGCCTGCGGAGGGAAGGGCAAGACGAGGAACACCACAAGATTGGGAGCTTATCACCCAATCTTGTGAGTTTGTCTCCAGCTGCCCCCCTTTTCCTCTTCTCCTTTGCAAAGGGGAAGCAAACAAACTCCGCTCTCTCGCTGTCACAGCAGAAAATGAGCCAAGGAGGGTTGTGACCCCTTAAACAAACCTACACACATTTGTTTTGGCACTTGTGGAAGTTGGCCTATTTCATGGGAGGCCCGATCGCTTAGCCTGAAAGGCTGCTAGACGTCCGTCGCTGGTTCGTGGTGGAAGGAGAGGCGGGAAGACATGAAACGCAACAAGCAGGACGGACAGCGGCACAGCAACTGCTTTGGCCCCAAAGAGCTGATCAGCAGAAATTGCGCAGCCGAAGATTTGGTCTCGCTTGAGAGAGGCTGGACAACCACTTGGCCGGGGCGGCGTAAGGCCTCCTGCTTGGGCTGGCCGTGGATTAGAAGACCTCTGAGGTCCCCTCCAGCCCAGGATTCTTGCAAGATGTGGCCCTTTCCTCCAGTTTTCCAGCTGGGTGTAAAGCTTGCCACTGGGAGAACAGGCTCCTGCCCGCAAGCCGCCTTCCAGCCCTAATTTAGGGTGGTGCGGGGCATTTTGAACAAGCCCTGGGCAGGGCGGGCAAGGCAAGAGGGGTCATTTTGGCTGGAAGAGTCTTTCTGGAAACAGCCCCCACCCCCCAAAAGTGGAGATGGAGGGGACTGGCCTAGGTCTGCCGTGAATGCCGGCTGGCGGGCAGGGCAGAGAGGCGGGCAGGGCTTCACGGAGGTAAGGCTGCTGGTTCAATTCCAGCAAGGGCTGGGGAGGACCCGGCCAGTGCTGGAGCCAGAACAGGTTTCCCGGCAGGTGTCCGATCCTCCCCACCCCCCCGTGTCTCCCTGGCTAATCTGAGCCTCCAGAGAGGCTGCCCCACAGCCTCTCCCAGCCTTTGCAACCTGCCTGGGCGCGTCACACCAGGCATGGTGCCGTGTCGCTCGCTTCCAGCCCACAGCATGACAGCTCACGCAGGCACCTCTTGCTGCCTCCGGCTCACTTTTGCCCAAGGGCTACATCCCCAGCCCAGGCAGGTAAGCATCTCTGGCACACCTGTGGATGGGTACAAGCCGATGCTGCATTGCCAAAGGCCGCCAGGGGGGCATCCCACGGGGCCGGAATCCAAGGACGTGTTCATCCAGCTGGGCTGCTCTGGGGCAGCCTCTCTTTTTCCCTAGGGCTGAATTCAAGGGGTCGCTCTCCGAACCAGCATGCCATGCTCCTAACCGTAATTCTGCCTGGCAAATAGCCTGTGATTTTGAAGGGTTTCCTCCCAGTGTATGCATTTTCTTGCAAGCCAAGCTCCTGGATCTGACATTCTTTTTGGCCTCTTCACAGATTTGGGCATTTCCATCAATTTTCACGAATTTGGGCATTTCGATGTACAGTACTTTGATCCCATGAGAGAACTGAGCTATTTTGGGAGGAAAAAATGAGGATCGGAGGCAGGAATGGATCTGAATGAAGAATGGGGAGAGTGAGAAAAGGGTGAAATCGAACTGGAAAGATTTACCCCTTTTTCTCTGGAATCATGAGGGCTTGCATCTTAACTTTGTTTAGGGGAACATCGTAACTTAATCCGGGGATTCAGCACAAAGCTTGAACAGAAACTGGACTGAATCTCCAAATGGAGTCCTATAACTTGGTTAAATGTTTCCTCCTGATTAGTCAAGGAGGGGCAGTTGGACCCCCCTCTGGACTAATACCCCTGGTTGTAAATCATTTCCGTTTTCATTCTGGCCCAGTGAATTTATTTTCGTTTGGACAAACGGTCAAGTAAGAAAAACATCATTTAAAGCTAGGAGCCAGAAAGCTCTTCTCCCGCTTTCTTTTTCTTTAAAAGAAGCTTTCAACTCTAAATATTTGGCTGTTTCAAGAAAAAAGGGAAAATCCAATCTCTGGCAGGAGCTGGCAGCCATAGCCCCCCGTATTTATCAAGGGGTCCCTCGGAGGGAGATAATTAAAAAGTTGGCCATCTTCTGGCAGGAATTAATCATCCCCGAAGTGGCAGGGACACTTTTTGCAACCAGGAATAGCGAGAGGCATCATTTGGATGGGCCGGTGGGGAGTGGGCGGTTTGCCAGAGTTCACAGATGGTCTCCTTCGTTTCTAGAAAGATGAGCAGGCGCTGAGTCCTCTTCAACTAATAACTCAGAGCAAAGCGACAGCCGGGGCGAGGGTCTGCTGATGCAGAGGGAGCCACGGCCCGCCCACCCTCCGTTGCTCAAAACCACAATCTCCAAACCACCATGGCTTGAACTTGCTTGCTCTCCAACCTAGCTTACGCCATTCCCGAAACTCTGGCTTGCTTTGACCATAAGGCATGGAGACCCTGCCTCCCAAAAATGGGTGAAGTTTGCGCTCCGGGCTAAGCTGTAAACCGTGGTTTAAACCCCCAGGGGTTGGGATTTGAGCTGGCTGGAAGAGCAAATGCTGCCCGGGAGAGGTTCAAGGGATGGCACAGACGTAGTCAAGTCAATGCCGGGTATGGTATCCGTTTCCTATCTGAAAGGTCCCGGGCTCAAATTTGGTCTGAGCCGCTGCTCCTCCAAGCTGATTAAAGCTGAGTAAGAGATATGAGAAGAGCCAGATGCGCTTGCTTGTTTCCTCGGAAACTTGAGGACTAGAAACTTGGCTTCAGGGAAAATCTGCACGGAGGTCATTCAGCAATGAAGGAAGCTGCAAAGGAACTGCACCCAAAGGGCTCGGGAAAGAAGCAAGCCTGAACACACAAACAGCGTGGATGCACGAAGCACGCCCGCCCTCGAACACGTTTCTTCTGAGCTCCTTCGGCCGAAGGAGCCTTTTTCCTTCCCTTGAGTGTGGCAGACAATAGCGGCTTTTCCTGCACAACTGGCAACACCCCGACTCTTTTGTCCATCACGTTCACGCAATTAGAGGCAGAGACAATTAGCAGGGCGGCCACAACCATCTGCCACGCGCAACTGGCCCAGGGTGCCTCCAGGGAGGGCGGAGGGGCCATCTGGCAGGCAGAACGGGGATGCCAGCCGGGAGGAAGGGCAGCATCGTGGGCACTGGCCCAAGGGCGATACCTCTGGCCAGATTTCTGCACCTACCAAAAAATAAGTCCTAAGAATTCACGCCTACCCATTTCAGGGGTGCTGAGAAAAGCACTTCAGACATGCTCAGGAGTCTGTCATTCTCCTGAGCTGGATCCATGGCTAAGAATCTTAAAAATGTTCAGGAGAAAAATAGCTCACTTTTCAAATTTGCTTTCCGTCTTTGGCTTCCAGATCCAGCGTTTAAATATTTCTGCTGACCCTTTGGAGTTTTAAAGTGGATTTTAGGGGATTTTTGTTCTCGTTCTTGCACTGAGAGACAGAGGCTCTCTCCATTTATTTGCCCGAAGAATGTACTGTATGTTAAGAATGCCTCTGGGTCAAGCTTTTTCAAACCCGGCACCTTTGGGATGGGTGGACTCCAACTCCCAGAATTCCCCAGCCAGGTGAGCAAAGGAATCAACATTTTCACATCCTTCGGTGCTTTGTTTTGCTGATTAAAAAAAGAAGATAATAAAGCTCCATCCTTGCTAACTTGCAGCATATGAACAATTTAATTCTGCATCCCCAAAGCAGGAAAACACAATTATCTTTTCAGGTAGCCTATTAGCTAGAATTAAAAGGAAACAATTAAACAAAGAAAAGCAAGGTGGGAGTCTTCCCAGGCAAGTCTTTTTAATGTGAAAAGGTTTTCAAGGATCCTAAAAAAAATCCTCCGAGACCCTCCAAGCCCACAAACACACAAAAATTGCCTTTCCGCTTTGGTTGCGGGCAGGATATGGACCTGTCGGCACGTCTGACCCAATCAGGGATCACCCCCAAGTCACATCTGGGTAGGAATCAATGTTTCAAAGCCAGGTCCGAACAAGGGTGCCCCTTTTTTGCCCTCTCTCTGAACGGGCTCTGGTTGTGGCCTCTTTTCACAGCAATTGTGTGTTTTAGATCAAGGGGCTTGCTTTGCTTTGCGTCCTCACTTTCGCTTCCTCCCCCGGGCGTGAAAAGTGAGTCCATTTCCTCTTCTGCACCCTGGCTTCCTCGACGGGCGTGACAGCTAGACACCCTCATCTATATTAAACGAGGATTAGGATCTATTTTTAAGGTGGGGCAAAAACAATCCACTTTATCCCCCTCGAATCAAAGAGCATCTCCATTCCCTTGCGCTATTCCCTTTGGATCGTTGCATGCTTCCGGCCACATGCAAACCTGCTCTTTGGAAGAGCGAGAAAAGGGAAATGTCCCTCTCCTAATTTTGGGGGGGACACAAGGGCCAACTCTGGGAAATGTAAAGGGTAAGAGAGGAAGTGCAGGGTGCAACCACCCCTCCCCGAGAGGGGAAATGCTCGGCTTCTCTGCTGTGCCCAGAAATAAGCCCCCCCAGTCCGTAATCTTAGCAGCACGGAGCTGGATCCAGCCTCTGCTCTGCATGCTCTGGGAGCACCAGTGACTTTCACAAGATCCTGTTTCATTTTGAAACAAGGACAAGGCACAGCTCAAATCCCACACCGACGATAAACCACAGCTTGAGACCAGAAGCAAAGTTTTCTAAAACAAGGGGCGGGTTTATTGCGGAAATACGATGGAGCGAGGTTCCTGAAGTATGCCACCTTCCAGGTCAGCCTCTGGAAGGGGCGCTGGAAATCTTCCAAAACCTGATCCGGTTTTTCGCCAAAATAAAATAACCAGCGGATGGATCTCGCTCTCTCCTCTCCTCCCAAGATGTGGACAGACCCCCTGGCCCCACATGGCTCTGCTTTGATAGGAAATGCCAGATTTTTCACTGCAGAGGAGCAGCAAAATCAGGGTGGTGGTTTATTTTTACCTTTCTTGATGGTGAGCCAGACACACGCATGCATGCGCAGGCAGACACACACACACATACACACAAGCAAGCAGTCTAGGTAACTAGCTGGAAAAACATCCAGCACCCCACGGGATTGGTGTTTTCAGCTGCTGGGGTGGAAAAGACGCACATGAATGCAAAGGCAGCCAGCCGGGAAGGAAAGAGATGGGAAGCCCCCTCCCCTAAAAATCCGATTATTGCCACAGCTCAATCCCTGGAAGAATGACACACCAAGGGAATGTACAGTGGCCGCACTTGGGCAGGAAAAGCCATTGTCAAACTGGAAACGGAGCCTTGAATGCCTTCCACACTTGTAGCTTATTCTTATTTTCTCAATGGCCGAGTCTTGCTTGTTTCTTTCTGCTCTGGCCACGTGGAAGGTCGCCGAGCGAAGGCTTCTTGTGAAGGTGAAACAATGCCACTTTTCCTCCGGGTGGAAAAGGCAGTGTCCTGCTTGGCTGCACAGCTTCCTATTTGGAAGGGGGGCACGAGATCTGGCCAGGCCGTGCCCGTCCAGCCAAGCCAGGGTGATGTGCTTCAAGTGGACGTTGCACCCACCCCTGGGAAAACTCTGACAATAGAAGCCATAGGACGGAGGGCCGAGAGTCCAGGAAAAGGCCCTGCAGGGAGGTGGCACAGGGCACGAGGTGAAAATGCCTCCGGCTGACGGCCAGCCTGCAAACTGGATGGAGGTGCTCCATCTCAGGGGCTATTTCATCCTGCAGGGCTGGAGAGCAGCCTCTTGGCTAAGATGCCCTGGAAAGGCAAGGCATAAAAAAAGCAGGAGGCAGAAAAACAGGGATTTTTTTCGGGAAGGAAACATTGGCCAGCCCCTAGCTAAATTCTCATGGCATCTGCAGTCCTTCGTTCTTCAGGGAAGGCGGAAAGCCTCTTTCCCAAAACTGTCTGAAGAGCTCTGCTGCTGAGGTCCCCCAGGGGCCAGGGTGGCCCTTGGCTTGCCAGGTGGGACTGATCGGTCCCAGCGGGGGCCAAAGGACTCCAAATGCCAGGACTTCCCCTTGCGCATTGCTCCATGGGGTGGGTGGATCAAGAGAAAGTTGACCTTTCACCCTAGTATCTGGTAGATTGTTCTCAAGGGTGGAGGCTCCACACCCCTTTCCATAACTGCCCATTCTAAAGGATGGATGGGAGGGAGGGAGGAAAAGAAAGAGAAGGAAGAAAAGAAGGAAATTAAGAAAAATTTCGGGAAGTAGTACTTCTGTTTCGGCTGCAGCCCAACGGCTGGGTGTGACCTCCCCAGTCTGTGGCTTGAAATCTTCGCCTTTCCAGTTGTGCAGCCTTTCCACAATTTATTCTGCCCCCTCCCCACCAGCTGCACAGAATGTTGCTCCCTGTTTTATTAAAGTCCCCAAAGCCATAATTTCTCATAAGACTTTGCCTGATCAATTCATGTTCTTCTTCTCTCTTCCCCCTGCCCTCCGTTTCTCATTTTCAGAAGGTGGTTCTCCCAGGGGCACTGGGAGGAAACAAAATTAGACTTATTAGAAAGAAACTTATTAAAATGCAAATCGTTGGGGCATTTAAAAAGTTTTATCTTCCAGCCCACAGGAAAAATATCCTAAGATTAAGAATACAGGGTTAGTATCTGGAAGGAGAGGGGAGAAAATACAGAAAAATCAAATCAGGTTTTCAAACTTTGGACACCTTTGAGAAGGCACAAAGCAATGATCTGCCCCATTCTGAGGATTCCCTTCTCCTCTAGCTACTTATGTTCGACGTTTCCCCCCCAAGAAGCAACCTGCACAGAGGTAAATGCATGAGGGTTAGAAACATGATGCTCTGCCTCCAATTTGATCCAGCATGATGGAGCAACAGTGAACCAGGGAGGGTTGTGATGAGAACATCTGGAGGCTCCCATGCCCAGGAAGCAGCCCAGGTAGTTCAGTGCAGACATCTCTAGGGAGCAAGAAAGATCCAGGCTGCTCTGCTTGAAAGCGGCTTCAGAGGGCAAAAGGGCAGGAATCGAAGCATGGCAGGGGCCATAAGAACAGAGAGGTCGGGGCTATCCCACTCCTCCCAGTCTAAGTACCCCATTCCCCAGTCCAAGGCTTCATTTGGGTCTCCAGTCTCCCCATAACATCTGCAGAAGGGGTTGAAATGTGGGTCGCTGCCAGCTGTGCCAGGGGTGGCAAGTTAAGAATGGCAACAGTGTGATGCCAAAATGTGCAGGGGAAAAATGAGCCTCCCTGGAAAACTTCATCAATACGCCTCCATCAGCCACCTGGCAAGTTTGAACCCAGGTAGGCAGGTAGGCAGGTAGGATGGGCCCCAGCTGCAAGACTGTGTGAAAGCAGGACACATCTGGGCACATGTGGCAGGTGGCAAGGAACATGGCATTGGAAGACTAGGAACCAAATTCCAGTTTAGGGGGCTGCGCCATCCTGAGCTCCTGTTTTCATCTGAGTAGGCAGAAGACCCCTGGCAATGCAGTCAAGAGGACTAGAAACTTAAATCTGGATTAGGAAAGGTCTCATGGCTGAAAAGAATTAAGAAGCCAGGCAGCTAGGAAGTTGAAGTCCACACCTTTTAAAGTGGCCAACGTTGAAATACACTGATTTATTTCGAAGAGGGAAAGAAAGAAATTGGAACAAACAAGAAAGGCAGGACTGGGCAGTCCCCTCTTTGGGCCGCCGCCGCCGCTTCACCTCGTTCCTAAGCGCTGGCATTTTTCACTCCCTTCGTCAAATTCACTTTTAGTTCAGGATCCTTGTTTGGAAGAAAAAAAAACGATTTTCAAAAGTGCGGTGGGCACTGTCCTCTGGTGGCCGGTGCGGAGATGGCCCCACCGGCTCTGCGGTTCCGGAGTTGTTTGCACGCTCACATCAACCTTGCAAGGAGGGGAGGGCTGAGAGGAAGGGAAAAGCTCTCCCCGCCCCGCGCTGGTGACCACGTCTGCTTCCAAAGTTCAGAAACGCTGAAGCATCATAAAAAAGGGGCCCGGGGGCTTTTCTGCCCCGCTCCAGTGTGGCTGTTCCTTGCCAGGGAACCATCCCAGCTGGCCAGCTGTTTCTCCCCATGGCTCCCCGTCCCCATTTCCACCCGGAAGCCAAGTCCATCCTCAAAAGGAGCATCTAGGGAGGTCTTTTTCACGCCCATTTTTCTCTCCCCTTGCCTGCTCCCTTGAAAGAAAGAAATCCGTGTGGCTAGACCTCATGTTTCTGTTGGTGACCCCTGAGCCAAAACAGGGAGTGTTCAGAGTTCAGCCCTGGCCGAGTTTCTCCTTTCGCTTAGTCTGAGCCACTTGGAGGACCTCGTCCAAATGAAGGGAATACATTTAGTTCTCTTGAAACACTCTCCTTCTTACAAATGTTGCATTTCTCAGATCCGTAGGGCTGGCAAATAAGGAACAGCTTGTTGAAGTAGAAAGTTTGGTGTCAAGCTGGAGGCTGGCTAGTTGCGTGCGTGCGTGCGTATGTGTGTGCAAATAACGGAAGCAGGCCAAGTTTCTAGACCTTAGGAAGCTGCTCAGATCGCCCACATCTCTCATTTCTGTATGGTTACACAGGGGTGTCGGAGGGAGTTGCACCCTTGTTCTGCCTTTTGTGCAACCATTAAAATGCCCCAACAGGAAGCAGGAAACTGACCCACTGGTGAACAGTTCAAGGCCGTGATTTCTGGACGGTTTCCCTGCCCCACACGTGTGTGTCGATGCCGAACATTTACTTTTAAGAGCTGCTGATCCAAAAGCAATTTTTCTCCCCCGAGCCACATCCTTCTGAGGGCCAGATGAGAAAATAAGATGAAATCATAAATGTGATGGTGCAGGTTCGCAGTTACAAAATACCCTTTCTCTCTGCTTCTCACCCATCCGGGTTGCTTCCTTTTTGCTGCTGCGGTTTCCTTCCATTCTTCCTCTTTTCAGTTTCCGGCTTTCGACTTTCAGGCTGAGTTGGTAAGCAGAGTCCTTCAAAGAGAAATCTCAGCAGGTTGAAGACCCCAGCCCGTAAACAAGGGTGGAAGAGCCAGTGTGCAACAGGGGTGTGAGTGTGTGTACAGCCATCCTAACTTTGCACTTCCTGCCTGCCTTGAAAAGAGCTTTGCTTCCTCCACAGATTTTTCTCTGCCTCTCTTTTCTTGCTCGTCAAGAACTTTTGGAGAAAAAGAGAGGCAGAGAAGTGGACAAATTTTGTGCTGTTTTGATACTTTTCAAGAAACCACATTGCTGACAAGGAGGCCTGACAAGAGTCTTGTCTGCTTCAGCCCCCTCAGAAGCACCTCAAATCGGATTGCTTTGGGGCCCCATGAGGCTGATGTTTAAAATCAGGAGAGGGAAAATGGTACATAATAAAAAATTCAACCCAAATATCACTCTCTTCTTTGGTTTCTCGGTGGTCTGGAGGAGCACCCTTGTAAAGAAAATAGATGAAGATGCCTCTTGGAGGAAAAAGGATCTCCAGAGCCAAACAGCCTTGAGTGGCTCAAGAGAGTGAGCCAAGCTGCCCAAGGCCATAGTGTTTCAAAGTGGAGAGAGCAACTCTGTTTCCTGGTGATATTTTGGGACTGCAAACTTTTATCGAGCAGGGACCTATAACTGTGCTCACAGTTATCACCCGAAATTTGCCTTTTATCCCCCCTGCCTTTAGTGACATCCGTCCCACTCAGGACTGTAAGGCAGAGACCTCTTCCAAAGCACTCACGGTCATATTTGGTGTGCAGAAAGCACATGGCATCAGCTAATCCGGCTTCCCTCGAGGGTCAAACCCTGACATTTTGAGGATGGTTTTTAAAAACTCCTGTCCCACTTCCCAGTTTGGAAGGAGGGTCCTCCAAGCTTTTAGGGAGAAGCTAGGTACTACAGGCAACATCCATCCCCACCCCAGCAAGGAGGAAAGGCAGCAGTGAGTACAGACACGTGTTTGCCCAGATGTTGAGCAAAGGCTTGCCAATTAAACCCTTCTTAGGAAGAAAGCAGCTTCAGAAGGGTGCAGAGGTGCGGGCATCCTTGTGACGCTGCGCACCAAATATGTGGACCGTCCAGTTTTCCGTCTCCCGCCCTCCTGGGCTTCTTCGCCGGCGTCTCTCGGCGCGGCTTCCTCGCTCGGGGCTTCGCACGGAGTTTTGCTCCGGCGGGTCAGCTGATGGGGCGGGCTTGCCGCGGGAGGAAGTCCTGATGAGACCCGAGCGAGTGAGTGGGGACCTCCCGGAGGCTCTTCTCCCATTCTCGGCGTGCAAAGCCATCAGGGGCGGCTCGGACGAGCCTGGACAACTGCGGGGCTCCGGTGAGTGAGGCGCGCTATGGGGTGCGATGGACAGGCGGGGACGTTTCTTGGAGAAGGGGATAGAGCCTCTTCCTTTCTTGGAGTCGCGGGGGGGATTTAATTCGCCTCCCTCTGTGTTGCAACTCAGGTGAGTCAGCCGTCTGGGAAAATAAAACCGGGGAAGCTTCTGTTTTCTACTGTAGGGTTGAATTTTCTTTCCCAGAAGATGCGTTGTCTAAATCCGAGGCAGCGAGGAGTGGTTTAGATGTGTCTCTGGGTATATGCGAAGGGTATTCCTTCCCCCTCGCTGAGCATTCCCCTCCTGACGTTCAGGGTGGGTCTCCCCTTCCGTCCTTTCAATGGATTCCGGCACCTCTTTTCTCCTCTCAGGGGCCAGCAGCATGCCAGGCGCGCATGCAGAATTGGCTTTGGTTTCGGCGCGCCCCAGGACCCCAAATGGCAGAGCTGAAGGCTTGTGGGGAGGGGGTGCGGGGCGGGCAGCTGCTTTGAAAGGGAAAGGGCGCCCGCCGGATGCCTCTTAGCAGGCGCACACTCCGGTTCCCTCCCCCCTTCGGGCCTCTCTTGCAGCTGTTCGAGGGAAGTGCCTGCCTCCTGGCTATTGACCCCCTTTGGGCAGACAGCCCTCTGCAGATGTTCAGAGGAACTCTTTTCCTCTCTCTCTCCTCCAAGCCCTTCAGGGAGAGCAATGAGAGATTAGGACCTTTTGCCCTAGGGACCTCTGGAAGGGTAACAGGGCAGGAACCATAGATCTAATCTGATGACACCGTTTTTTATCCCTCCCTCCCCACAAGCTTTTCTGCCCCATCTCTGTCTGTGTCTGCATTTTCCTGGCTTTTTTAGCCAAGGGTCAATGGCAGTTCAAAAAGGTTGCAGGAAAAGGTAAAGCCCGTGACACATGGGGCAGGGAGGGTGGCCATCCAGGAAGGCCAGAAAAGGAAATGCTGAATTAAAAAAATACCATGCAGATTCATAAAATCCCCTCCTTGCTAAAAGCATTAGCAAACCCAGTTTGCCCCTTATTTTGAAAAGATGACTTTGGCCAGTCCTCGCACTGGATATGGAAAGGTTGGAAGGTTGGAGAGGCACCTTATTCTCCAACATTTTACTAAAGAAAGCCTTTTCTTGGGCTCTTTCAAAAAGGGCAAGATTTGGAGACTCTCAGGTCTCTTCATCGAGCCAAACAAAGAGCTGAAAGCAGCAGAAGCCGGAAGGGGAAAATGCTTAGTATACAGAGGAAGTAGAAGCAAATAAGCAGAATTTGCAAAAAATAAATAACAATTAAGCTTTACATAACATACATCTATTTTGTGCACTCCTTAATGTCAAAAAACAGATCTGAGGCAGCAGACAATATGTTTTTTTAA
This sequence comes from Acrochordus granulatus, assembly GCA_032468055.1. Lineage (NCBI taxonomy): Eukaryota > Metazoa > Chordata > Lepidosauria > Squamata > Acrochordidae > Acrochordus > Acrochordus granulatus. The sequence continues at coordinate 40,556 of JANHZU010003598.1, forward strand.
ATAATAAGCTGCACCGGTTAACTGGTGCAAAGCAGCAGCCACAGATTTGTATTCTTTTTTGACAGGGACAGCAGTTTTTCTTTGGATCAAGGGCAATACCCGGGGAGGCCTCCCATTCTGAGCTGGGGTCCCCCAGTGTCTCCCCTCCTCAGCTGGGCGGTCTTTCCTCCCGTCTCTCCCGGCAGCCAAGATGGAGACCTTCAGCTCGCGCAACCTGGCCCTGCAGGCAGAAAAGAAGATCCTCAGCCGCATGGCCAGCAAATCCACCATCACCATGTTCATTGATGAGACCAGTGGGGCCGTGCTGGACGAGCTCTACCGCATCTCCAAGCAGCACACGCAGGACCGGGCCAAGTCCCAGAAGGTCATCAAGGACCTGGTCAAGATAGCGGTCAAGGTCTCCATCCTCTACCGCAACAGCCGCTTCAGCGAGGCGGAACTGGCCCTGGCCGAGGAGTTTAAGCACAAGCTGCACCAAGGCGCCATGACGGCCATCAGTTTCCACCAAGTGGCCTTCACCTTCGAGCGAGCCGTGCTGGTCCGACTGCTAGAGGAGTGTCGCGACCTGCTGCTCCAGCTGGTGGAGAAGCACCTGACCGCCAAGTCCCACGGGCGCATCCGCCACGTCTTCGACCACTTTGCCGATACTGAACTCCTTGCACAGCTGTACAGCCCGGGGAGCCCCTTTGAGCCTCACTTGGAGAGGGTCTGCCAGGGGCTGAACCAGCTCATTGACCAAGGGAAGTTGTGAATCCCCCACATGGGGGGCGTTCTGGAGGAGGGAACTGAGTCGGGGGAGTGGCCAAAGGAACTCACAGCCATTTCAACCCGATCCATGTCTGGGATTTCATAGCAGGGACATTTTCAAGGAGGGGTCTTCAAATTCCAAAAAGGAACTCCCCCCGAGCTTGCTTTTGAGGTCCAGAGGGTCAGCAAGTCGTCTTTGCCATCCATGGGGACTAGAAGCTTAGAAGGAAAACAGTTTTTTTCAAACAGGCTGAAAGGGTCCCTGAATGTAAACGTCAATTCTTTCTGCTTGAGGGTTGTAATTTTTTTACATTTTGGATTTTGAGGGTTCGTGGTCAATTGGGAGACGGGGGAAAATAGAAAATCCTTTCCTTCCTTCCTGCTTTTTGCAGCAAGCAGCCCACAGCTTGGAAAATGCCTGATCTGCTCCCAGGAGACACCTGGCATTTGGGGAGCTGAAGCTCAGGATCCAACCGGCGCTGTGCCCTCAAGGCAGCCCATTTCCCTGTGGCTGGAAAAAAGGGGACAGGGGCCCCTCCTGAGCCTCCGGAAAATATCCGAGTGGATTCCTAGCTTGGCATTTTAGGGACGGGGGAGCCCTTCCCCGTGGTCTCTTTCCCATCCCTTTGTTTCCGGCCTCTCCAAGAATTTCACCAGCCTTGCCTGGAGTTTTCATCTCAGGGAACTAAACAATAAATCTGAGCTCTATTTTTTTAAGTGCTGTGTTTCTTTTTTTTCCCCCGGGGAGGTTCTCTAACCTGCTTGCGGGGGAAAAGGCCACCTCGGACCAGGGACTCATTGGGAGAGGCAGCAGGTGCCCTCACAAAGGGAAAAGCCACTCTACGGAGCCTCCATCGCAGGGCTGTTGGGCAGGTAATCTGATCCCGCTCAGATCAACCTCCGCTGGCCAAGGCAAACATAGAGAGGTTCAAAAGGGAGACTCCTCGAGACACGGGTGGCTTCCTGGGGCTGCTGACAATCCCACTACCTGAAATCATTCAGACAACCAAGGACGGAGGCAATGCAGAATCAGCAAAAACAGTAGTTATTTAATCAGAGAATAGGGTGCCACAAATGTCAGCTGGGGCCCCAGGCCAAAATCAGAAGGGCTGAAGACAGAGGGGTGGGGTTGGCTGCTCACTATTCTCCCCTCAGGCAACCCTGCAGGGACACCCATGCTCCTCAGCCGTTTCCAGGAACCCACCCTCTGGCAGGCTCGGGATGGACCCAGACCGGCAGGCGGAGGAGCACAAATATGGGGCTGCTCCCCACATTTGAGCTGTGTGGGTAAAGAAGCACTTGAGGCAATAAATATGGGGGTGGG
>JANHZU010003598.1:47513-63319 GCA_032468055.1 Acrochordus granulatus
TGTTCCTGGTGATGGCAATGGAGGCTCTGGCCCTCGGCCCCTGCTGTGTGAAGTGGTATCCAAACCGGGTGAGGGAGGGGCAGTTCTCCAGCATGGCAGCCATCTCCATCTCTACCGAGTCGCCCAGCCTCTGGCACTGCAGGGGGAAGAGAAGCAGCGGAGGTGGAAAGTTGGGGGGTCCCCAAAGAGGCATCGGCTTCCCGACCGGGGGAAGGCGGGACCCTAAGTCTGGCTCGACTGTGTCTCGGTGCAGCGTTTCTCGGCCTGAAGCTGGGTGGGCTTCAGCTCCCTCACCTGGTTGTCCACCTTCAGCTCGGACAAGGTGCTGTTTCCCTTCATGGCTTTGATGACTTCCATCATCCCTGCACTGGTGATGAAATTGGATTCGATGTTCAGGCTCCGAAGGGTTTTGTTCTCCTTCAGCATCTCGGCCACCGCCTACAAAAAGGGTCGGAGGAGAAGCGGTTGAAGCCGCGGCATTCCCAGGGGACCTCCGGCGGCCCTGGAAAAGGACCTTCGGAGCTTACATGCGCCACTGGGTCGTTGCTCCGGGTCGCCACCAGACTGAGCTGCTTCACTTGGCTGTTGGTTTTCATTGCTTCGCAGATCTCTTTCAGAGTTTGAATGGGGATGTCCTGACCGAGAGGAGAGGGGGAAAAGGTCCATTTCTGTATAGGTGACGCCATGGAGAGTCATTTTTTTCCTTTGCCCTCCCCTCTGGTTTTCCTCTTATGCCACACCTTCCTTTTAATCTAAAGCTTCCTTCACGGCAAAAGTGTCCCCTTAACCAACTCGGAAAAAGACTCTTTGGCTTAGCAGGTGGCAAGGAAGAATTGCGAGACCCTTGAGACCCCCTTGAGTCGGGCTGCTGCTTTCATCTACAGGTAGTCCTCAACTCACAACCACAGTCGGGAGTGGAATTTCCATCCTAAGTCACTGCAGTCATAAGTTGAGTCAGACCTTTTTACAGCAATTGCTAAGCGAATCATGCAGTCGTTAAGTGAATCCAGCTTCCCAACGGACAAAAAAGGTCGCACATCACGATCACATGACTGCAGGCTGTGGAGGACTAGCTGTACTTAAAACAGGTCCCCAGGTTATGACCGTTCCACCTCAGTTCGCCACGGGGTCCTCTTAGGATTTGGCACTGACCTTAATGTTGTTCAGGTTCACCTCTTCGAGGTCCTTGTCGTTGCTCCGGATTTTCGCCAGGGTTTCTTCGGCGTTGGTGGGGTTGGGTGGCTCATCCGGGACCGGCTTGTACTTGTCGGGCTGGACGACGCCTGCGCAGGAGGAGGATAGAGAGATCTGTCCCCTCCCCTCCTCGAGTCCCGAGAGGCGAGACAAAGCCAGCAGAGGCCCCAGCCTGAAGACCACCCTTCTCTGCCCTCCCCTTGGCTGCCCAAGGGAGCCGGGGACGATGAGCTCCGTGGTGGACGGGAGATGGAATTCAGCCAAGCAAGACAGAAAAGGTGTCCCCTCCTGAGCCCAGGCCAAAACTGGGCAGGGGTCCCATTCCGCATTTTCCCAGTCAAGGGAAGGGAAACGGGTGCCCTCCTCGAAGCCCCTGCGCTGGCTTCAAATTATCGCATTGCACGTGGGAAAACCCTGATTCTGCGCCGGCTGAGGTGACCTCTCTGGTCCTTTCACTGGCAGGAGAAGGAGCTGCTGCCATGAGGGCTGGGAACTTGACGGCCAGGGGCCGCCTTTTCCTCTCCTGAAGCCGTGCCCACTCACTGTTGATGCCTTCAGTGTTGCTAATGGTGCCGCTGCAGATGGCATCGTAATATTGCTTGTTGCTCATCAGGGTGTACATGCCCAGGATGGCTGCAAGGAAGGAGGAGGAAAAGGGACTGTTCGGACCGGCGCCAGGAAACCTGGCTTGCCGCAAATCAGGCCCAGTCGGGGCCATTTCTCAGTCTTTGCCTGGCTGAGCCTTGTCCGGCTCCGATTCCCAAGGTTGGGTGGTCAGTTAGGACGGAGACAGGAGCTGGCGGAGCGCCAGGAATGGGCTAAAATCAGAAATGCTGAGCTCTGTGCCCTCTCGGCTTACGCCTGCAGAGGGGGAGCCTCGAGAGACGGTCTTGTTGCCTGCTGATGTGGGGCAGGCTGCTGACCCCCTGCCATCCCCTGCTCTGCCCTCCGTTTTCCCAGGACCGGGCAAGGCGCTCTCTTCCAAAAAAATTGGAAAATGTGTATCTGGCAGGATTTGCAGGGCTACATATGAGCTGCATCCCCCAAATCAGACCTTTCACGTGAGAAGTGTGTTTCATGCATGGATCCTAACCAGGATCCACCCCTTCCTGCAACAGGGGCAGCGAAAGGCAGTTCCAAGGCAACTGCCCCTGGATAGGGAGGCTCCACGGAGCATTTGGTGCAGTTTGCTCTTTCGCATCCGGCAGCCCTATCTTGTACCTGCAATATCGCACATTTCAGCCTCGGTGGCATGGGCCAAGGCTTCTTCTAGTTCTGGCTCCAGAATGACATCCTCTTCCTTGACAATTTCTTTCTTGGGAGTTTTTGGGATAAAGGGCTTTCCTGCAGAGGGAGAGATGGAAGAGGGGGTCGTGGAAGAGAAACGCAGATGCAAACAGACTGAAGTCAGACGTAGTGCAGTGGGTGACTCATGCAGAGTCTCAACAGGCAGCCTCCTCTGTGAGCAATTGGAGCCATCAAAATCCTCCCTCCCTCCCTCTGCAAAATCACGCCCTCCCGTTTCTTTCCTGTCTATTGAACATTAATGTTGCAGGGATTCCAAACAAGTCGATGACAATTCCTGTCCTCCTCTCTGGAATCCGTCCTTCTCTTATGCCTCTGAATTGGCCTTCATTCATGCCGGCAATTTGGGCACAGACAGGAAGTTCTGGATTTATTAATAGCAGTCAGATGGATGACGATTCCGTTACGGAAGGAGGAAAAGAAGAGGTGCCTTTGGCTTAAATGTGGGGACACCAGAATGGAGCCAATCCGCTCTGCTTGATACAAAGTCCTTTGTGAGCCCAAAAGAGCAGGAAAGAAAAATATTATTTTAGTGCCTTGCATCATGGTTGGACCATGGGATGAGAAAGGTTGCAAAGTGGCTTTGATTTAGTGGGAAACGTATCTCCTCTTTTAAACTAGAAAGGAGTGAAAAGGATGGGAGGAAATTTCAGGAAAATCCTTGTTTTGGCTCAGGTGATGGAGCCTTTGGCCAAGAGAGGCATAAGAAGAGTAAGTCCAGCATCTTTGCTCATCGCAGGATGCGATGATTGGTTCTGCAATATTTTATTATGTAATATTTTATTGGTTCTGCAAGGAAAGGTGCCAGTGGGGGTGAGGGAGGGGCCTGCATCTCCCCACTTCTGGCTGAAAGAGCCCACCTAACCACGAAGCAGGGTCTTTAATGGAAGGGAGGCCAGAAAATTCAACCTGGCTGAGGTTTCTGCAGAGGGGCCGTACATCCCTGGGATGCCTCACAGAGGTCTCTGCTGGGCTTGGCGATTTCTCTGCTGGAAAGACCCTGGACCCTTGATTCCAGCTGGACAGCACTGGCATAGGGCACAGCTTTGAGCCCGAGGCCAGCCCCAGCTGCTTTGCAAGGTTGAGGGCTCGAAGACGCCCTGCTCGAAGACACCCTCAGCGCATGCCCCCTTGTGATTCTTCAGGGATGCCAAAGGTTTTCCCAGGTCGGGCAAGAAACCTTTTGCGGGATATCTGAGCTGCGTGTTGGGCTATTTTGAACCCTCGGCTGCTCCAGGCTGAGTTAAATATAACCCTTCACCTTTGTCTGAGACACAACATACCCAGGGGTTTGGAAACCTCCCCCCAAGAATTCTTGCTCATCTCTGGACTGGGGGCCCAGTCACCCCCAAACTGCAAGGGGTCCATGGGTGCTGGTTCCCCTACACTGGTCAGAGCATCTTGGGTGCCTTTGCCAGGGGGCCGCTGGCAAAGTGGATACACCTACCTTTCTTCTCCCCCGTGAAGGGCACCAGGTCTTCCCGTTCCTTTGCCTCTATTGCCTGCTTCTCCAGGTGCTGCATGAGGGCGTCGCGGTCCAGAGGCCCAGTGGGGCCTTTCTTCGTCTGGTCCCTCTGTCGGAGCCCAGCCGGGAGCATCATATTCTAGGAGACAGAACAGACACTGGGGAGCATGGGGGTGTGGTAAGAAAGCCCTGTAAAACCCCACCTGTGGGGCATGGGGCTTTTCTGCAGAAGGACCCACAGGGTTCTCCTGGCACAGTTCCCCACCAAGACATTCCTTCGAGGCCCTTTTCTTGTTAGGGAAAAAACACTGCATTGCAACGGCATGTAAATTTAATAATTATTAAGTAATACCTGATCCCCACCTCCTTCCCCTTTCAGCAATACTATGATTTCAGAGAAGAGGCTCCTAAATTATTTGTTGGGAATAAAATTGTTGGGGACCCTGGCCCAAAGCTTGCTTTGGCAATACGTTCAGCTGGCTAGACCTCCCCCCAGGATAATAGTTAATTGAGGTCATCAAAAGCATCCTTGAGGCTGGGCAGGGAAAGGGCAGCTTCACTGTTGCCATCTGTAGATAGGTCATTTTGCAAACCCCAGGACTATACTTAGGATGCCATTCTGTTGTGCACAGACAAGGCTTTTGAGGTGCTGTTTTGTGAGCACCCCTGCAGCAGGTGCTCCAATTTCCAAGCCAGTGCACTGGGCCAATGGAAGAGCCTCCCTCAAATGCTCTGCTCAGTTTCACCTGAGCATGTTGTGAAAGACCCTAGAGCCAGTGCAGATGAGCCTAAACAGGACCCAGAGTGCATAATATGGGAGGTGGGGGTAGTGGGACACAATCACACCTCTTCCCAAAAAGCTGAAATGGCACATTTTTGCTGCTCTGGGAAGGATTTCCACCCTTTCAGTCTCACCCAGGACGAGGCCATCTCTAACCTGTTTGATTTCCCTCTCTGGTGACTCTGAGAATGAAATCCAGAGTTTATGAGAACCCTCCTCCCCTGCCCTGAATCTCACTTCTGGATCCATCTCTTGTAGCTCTAGATCGAGCTGGTCCAGCTCCTCCGGGGAGAGTTCCTTGAGGATCTTGTCTTCATCGATGTCTCGGTATTTCTCCAGCTCTTGACGGTATGAAGTCGTCATGGTGAGCGTAGCAAACACACAGCTGGCGGAGGGTCACCCCTAAAAGAAAACCCAGTCATCTGGTGAAGAGCTACAGCTTGCAGGAGATCCAAACAATGTGCAGGACACTTGTTTATGGAATAAGAGGGGACACGATTGGTGGACGGATCAGTGGAACCACCTTCCTCCTGATTCTGAGAATGCTCTATCATATGAATCTTTGCAACTGCGCTGCCTGGATATCAGGACAGGTATTTGGAGTATGGCCGGATAAATTGCATTAAGGTCACTTTATGCCTTCCTTTCCAGCTTGCTTTCAAGCCACCCTTTCAGGGATCTGGGCTAAGGAATCAATGCCGAAAAGCACTTAGCGGCCTCCAGAGCTTTCGCTGCCGCTGAGCTGGCTGTAAATGGGCTTGGCCTTTCGGGTTTGCCAAGTGCTGATGGGCCATGTTGCAGAAAGGAAGGAGAAGAGTGTTGAATGAGCTATGTGACCAGCTGACTGTGCTCCCCACCTGCTTTACGGCCGGGATCCAGTTCCCCAGGCCTCCTTTTATGTCTTGAGAAATGCAACCTTGCTGTGACTTCAGCCAAAGCTCCCTGCACATGGAAAATGAAGCTGTCAGAAAGAGGTCTCGGCTGGGCACCGTTTCTCCCTGGGGCCATAGCTGCTGGCAGTGGGGGAGAGTCTCAGCTGGACTGCACCCTCTGACCTTAAGACACCCGCATGACTTTTCCAATTCCTGAGTTCTCCCACAAAAGTGTGAAGTTGCGACCCATATGTTTGTGCAGGCTTGGGCAACAAGCAAGTCAGTCAGTTCCTGCTGGAATTGACAGTCAACATTGAGGTGACCTAGGAAAGTAGACCCAGCACTTGTGGAGGAAAAATGCCAGGAAGAGAAAACCTAACTAGCTAACTAATTCCCAGTTAAGTGGGTTGACTTGCCACTGGAGAAATGGGTTTACATGTCCAGTTTGGGCTGCACCCTCCTCTCTTTCCTTCGCATCCCTCAGAGACTTCAGCAGAAGTCGCCAAAACATTTTGCACACATACCATACCCACACTCACCCACAGACCCCTCTTAAGGGTGGAAATCCAGCATTTAGGGATGCTGGACATTTCAATCACTTTGGGAAGACCAGACATTGGAGGAAGATGAAGGATGTTACATTGGTTTGCATTGTACAGGACATTTCTCTTCCCAACATCTAGAGAGGTGCTTTTAGACTTTTCTCAAGTCAAAGCACCCCTTTCTCACGGGGCAGGGGGAGAATGGCTTTTTTTGCGCAGGAGAACCACCAGCTTTCTTATGTCCACTCGGAGATCTCTCCGACCAGGGACGTTCTCTCCTGGGCTAACCAGATCACGGCTAACTTCACACTCTCCAGAAGTAATGCCTCCCCGACCTGCCCTCCGCCTTCTCCCGGATCTCTGGCACCGGGCGCGACCCTCCGGTCCGGGAGTAGCGTCCCCGCCCCCGCCCCCCTCACGGCGCGACCAGGTAGCTTGTTTACTTCCCTCGCTTCTAGTCCTCAGGGAGCCTCGCGCTGAAGCCGCACCCGGAGGAGCCTTGGCAAACGGGCGGTGCCCCAGACCACCCCAGGACCCAGCCTGGCTGAAGCCGGGACCGCCCCGCGCAGCCGGCGGCTGAGCCCCCGCAGGGGTCCCGACCCTACCTCGGCCGGCGGCTGTGCCCGGGAGGCGAACGGCGAGGCGCCCGGACGGCGGGAGCGGCGCTTCCTCGCGGAGCGGCCGGCAAGCGGGAGGGCGGGGGCCGAGCCGTGATCGCCCGCAGCCTCCCTTATCAATCACTCGCAGCCGCCCCGCGGCCCCGGCCGGCCTCCAGCGGCCGCGGCCGGAATGGCCAGCCGCGGAAAGAGATGCCGCTCGCCCGCCCCCGTTCCTTCTCTCCCGCTCCGTCTGCTTCCTTCCCTCTTTTCCTACCCTCCTTTCTTTCTTTCTTTCCTTCCTTCTTTCATCTGCTTCCCTCCCTTTTTCCTTCGTTCCTTCCCTCCCTTTTTCCTTCGTTCCTTCCCTCCCTTTTTCCTTCGTTCCTTCCCTCTCTTTTTCCTTCCTAGATCATCGTTGTAAAGTACTTTAAAAAGCGACAGAATCTTTCTTGGTTTAGTACTCCAATTCCCATAAAAATCAGCCATAAAAAATAAAAGGCACTGCAAATTCAAGCAGCACTAATCCTCCTCCCAAGCGATTCTTAGGGGTAAATGGCTCCTGAACCTGGAGTCTCCACCCATTGCCAAGTCTCCATGGTTCTGCCAAAAGCCGAAGACAAGCCTGATGGCCATAACGACGCCCACCTATCTCAGCCAGAACCTTTCTTTCTCCACTGGCCACGAAGAGAGGTCTCCAGGAAAACTGCAGGCAGGACTGGGACTCAACGGCCCTCACTCCTTGTCTACGCTTTGTTTTCACAGATATAGTGCCCCTGACCATGGAGGTTCTGTGTGGCATCCTGTGGCAGGCAGCTATTGACAGAGCTGCACTTTCTGACCAGGCTGTTTTCCACAGGCATGTGAGAGACAGAGTGTTGTAACAGCAAGAACATTCCAGCTATTCATGTTCTAACATTCATAATTCTGACTTTATGTCTCTTTCAATTGCCAATGGGATTATTGGGAGACCAACCTCCAGTGACCCGATTTGACCAGCAAATGTGGAAATCCAGATCTTTCCTCTTCACTAACTCCTCTCAGCTTGGGATCTTTCTCATGACCAAAAGCTGTGTGCTTATATACATAAGTACAAAAGATCTCATCTGATCTCCAGGAAAACGTTCCCAAAACTGATCATCCATGTGCCAATCAAGGCAACTCAGGGAGGCAGCTGAGAGACACATTGAGAGTTTGGGTTCAGTTAGGAATGCAGACTTCTTGTGAAACCATGCATTTATCATTTTATTTTTTTTCAAAAAGAGATACCAGCAAACGAAGATCATAAGCCATAGTTGGGATTTTAGCTTCTCCCTACCCTGATCCAGCCACCCTCCAAGGCAGTGGCCTTTCTCCCACACACAAGCTGGAAGATTTGAGGGAGGCAGAGAATTTCCTGGCAGAGTAAATGAGCCACTTTCCACATCAGGCCCTGAGGAGACACAGGACAGAAAATAAGTAAGAATTGAGAGTCACATCAGAGAGGGGAAAAAATCTAATGGATGTTTTAGGAAAGAAGCGGTGCCCTGTTGTAGAATTGTGAATGGGCCTATCGTGGTTCCAAGTCTGGTTTGCTAAGGACAAATACTGCCTGTGCTCAGGGGTGGCTCCACCATCTGGATATGCAGCAATTGGATAGGAATAAATTGGAAATGAAAAAAAATCCATAGGGCGGCTTTGAGATTGCAGTGGGGGTGGGTGGGATGTTCAGCTGTGGTCCCCCTGAGTTGGTCGAAAACTACATAAAACCACTCCCCAGACAAGCAGAGAAACTTGGTTAACACTGTTCTTTTACACTTGTCTCTTGAGAGTGCCAAATGATGCCTAGCCACTTGTGCAAGTTACAAGGAGAGCTTTTTGTGGAAACAGGGAGGCCCTCTATGATTCAGGTGGCCGGCACGTTCTGCTTGATTATGATCTTCTGCCTGGTGGCCCGCATGCCAAGGTCGGGCACCGGTGAGCCAGCCGCCAGGGCCGCCGAGGTGCCCGCACTGGGCAGTCCGTGGGCTGTGATGTACTTCTTGTAGGCCTCCCGGATGATCTTGAAGGCCCGGATGTTGGAGTAGGGGATGTCGGTGATGGGGTCGCGGTAAACAGCGGTCTTGTGGGTGACGGGACAGATCTCCTTGATGGGCAGCTTCGGGGGCGGAGATTTGGGGAAGATACGCTCAAAGGTCTCGTCATCACTGAAGGTGATGAAGGTGCGGGAACATTTTGCAGCAGGAGCAGCAGCTGAGGGCGCCTCCAGGAGAGCCTCCTGCTCTAACCTAAGAGCCAGCAAAGATAGTAAAGATCAGTTCTCAGATCCCACCCGGCTAAAGCCTCAGATGGGAAGACCCCCATTCACTGTGAAATGGCCTTTGGGGCAGGACCCACAGCCCCGGGGGGTCCTAAATGCCATGACTGTATTTGGATAGTGAGATGGGCAGCATATAACTTTAATAAATAAAGAGAAATAAATACATTGGATTTACATCCTGGGCAAAGCTGCTGCTCTCTGCTGCCCAGGGGTGGGGGGGGCTTACCCCTCCACATCCACGTTCTCCTCCTTGTAGCCCAGGTCAGAGATGAGGGGCATCGTCCCCGAATAGTATCGGACGGTGGGGCCTGTGCATTTCCGCTTCTTTTGCACCTGCCTCTTTTTATCTGCTTCCAAGCGTTCGTATGTCTCTGCAAGAGAAAGCCAAACTCTCAGGGTGGGACTCAAGAGGCATGGGGGATTTGATCCCCAGCCAACAATTTCTGGCAGGGATGGGAAACCCCTGGCCCCAAATCCTGGAACTGTTTATGCTTTTTAAACCAAGGTCGAGCTGGGAAGACAGGTGGGAGTGTTCCTCTTTCAACATATTTCTGCCTCATTTTTCCCAGAAACCGAAAGCTTCCTCCTCATACCAATCAATTCATGACATAAAATATGAGGGGAACACAGATTAAACCCCTTGAAACAGCTCAGTAACAGAGATCTCCTTATTACTGAGTTACATCTGGTATTGAGGAAAACTATCTACCTTCTTGTGGACTCGCTGCTTTGGCAAGTGGATTATCCTGTCTTACCCAGAGAGCGCAGGTTGAGCTCCTCGGTGATCTTGGCCTCTCTCAGGAGCTCTTCTTGGGTCAGGGGTCTGTCGTAGTTGGGACCTGCCCCCTTCTTGCGCCTGGACTGCACCTGGCGCTCCTGGAGACGCAGAAAGGTCTGCCGGGTGTGTTCGGTGGTTGATTGGCGCATGTGTTTCCGGCCTGGAGAGGGGAGAAAGGAGGAGGAGGTGGGAGGCTGAGCAAGGGAGCTTCCAGGCCAGGCATGGGAGAGAAGGAAGCATCTGACCCCCAGTTGCCCCATAGGGACACTCACTGTCCACCGCATCTTCCAGGAGTTCCGCCGGTGCCGATCTCTCCTCTCTGATCTTCTGTGAACCACCGGTAGGGACGTCAGGTTTCCTCAACCTAAGCCTTTTAATGGGCTCCTGCAAAAAGTTCAGACTTGCTCAGGGTTTTGTGACAGTCACTGAGCAGATGAAAACGGGGCCTCTGTGTTCTTTGGGTCTAGGGACATTGAAAAACAGGATCTGCTCTTCCCGGGGAAGTTTCAGAAAGAAACCAAGTCCAGGGTGCTTTGGGACCGGCACTGCCCAGGCGTCACCACTGCTGCCGGGGCGCCTCACCTTATAAGCCTTGGTGACCACCCTCCGCTTCCGCTTGGGTGCGCTGTCGTCCTGGTCGCTGCTGGGCTCGTCGCCTTCATCAATGTCGAAGTCTGAGTCCACCTCATCCTCACTGTCTGACTGGTCCCCTTTATACTCATCATCGCCCGATTCCTGCCAAAAGAACCCAAAGGGTTTTGAGGCAGGAAGGAGCATCCTTCCAAGTCCCAACCTTCTGGGATTTCTGGCATCTTCCAAATGAAGAACGCACACATGTGTATGTATGCATGTGTGTAGTGCAAGATAAAAAAGACAGAACTGCTTTAGGGCAAGGTCAGGAGAGAATAAGTAAAAGCAGCAGGGATTCTGCCTCTCTCTGCTCTCTTACTGCGTGATGAACACGGGGGCAAAGCATGCTCGTGTCCCCAGCATGGATGCCCGGGTGGTGAGTCATGGTGGTGCATCTTTTCATGTTGACTACGTTGCGTCTTCACCACGTCCAACTTTTCACCTTTATTTGTGACCCAGAGCTCTGTTCTGCTTCCCCCAGGTGATAAATCCCTCCAGGGGTAAAAATAAGGGGATCATGGGAAATATCTTCGTGGAGAGGCCCAGAGGTCTTTGGACTACAATCCCCTACCCATCTACCAGGGATAGGCATTGTAGTCCTCCATCTCCCACGGGGGGTAATGAGAGAGGCTGCAGCTATGCCAACCCAATTCCCCCCAGGACCCATGAAAAATGAGGACGATGGGTCCTGGAGTCAAGTCCAGCCAAGGGGCGACAAGTTGAAGAAGCAGGTCTTGGTCGACTTCTTGATCCCACCCCCGGTCCTCTTCCAGCCAATCCCAGCAAGCCCCGCCTCCCCGGTCCTCATCCGGCCCTTCCGCGCTCCGCCGCCGACCTCGGTGAATCCTCCGTACGTCGTCTGGTAAAATTCATCCTCCTCCTCCGCCTCCAAGAGCCCCGACAGCCGGTTCCCCGCTGTGCGCCGTGGTGCTCGCCCGCCAGCCAGGCTCGCGGAAGAGGCGGAGGCCGACGAGGTTGCCGCTCCCACCGCCGCCGCCATCATGCCGTCTCCGCCCTGAGAGGCAATCGATGCACTCGGCTCGTGACTGCACCACCTGCGGGGAGGGAAGCGCCGAGCTAGCCGGCTGGGCGCGATAGGTCGAGCGTCGATGCCGCGAGCGGGGCAAGCGCCTACCGAGCGCCCATTGAAGCGGGAGCGCCCTCGCAGCGGCCCTTCCGCTGTCTTTTATGCTGGGCATCGACCAGCTTCCAGGCTTGGCTTGGCACCCCGGAAATACCGTGCTTTTGAGAGGTAGACTGCTGCTGAACGTGGAGGCTTCATTTGCGTCCTGTCCGGATTTATTGTTAAGCCGCTGGAGCTGGAACTGATGCTGTGTGTCCCCGTTTTCTGTGGTCCATTGAAATGTAATCGATGCTCGGAATTTGTAAGCCCAAGTTTGAAAATCAAATCTTTCAGTTTTTATGACTCGTTATAGTATTATGGATGTGAGTGCATTTATTTCTATACGCCACTTTACATATTATTTTCAGCCTCGGGAGTGGGGCTGTCTGTCATCAACAAAGGCAGAAGAAAACAAATTGCTTTACTGTAAAATCTCCAAATAAATCGATTCTCGGATATCACGTCACCGTCGTCCGGATCATGACGTTAGCAACAGGCGGGTTCAGAAAGTCGGTGGCGTTGCCGTGGAGACGGGCGTGCCTGCAGCGTCGGAGACACGCAAGCTCCCCCTCCCTCTCGGAAGGAGCACGCTCTGTGATGCAAAGGAGGGCCCGCCCACTGCAACGTTGACGCTCGGAGGCCCACGACCGTCCGCTTTCCCTTCTGCGCCTGCGCGGCACCGATTGCTCCGCCTTTTTCCGGACGGTCCGCGTTCCGTTACCATCAACAAGGCGGCGCTGCTCCTCCTCTTGCCGTCGCCGCAAAGTGGTTTCTCCCGACTCCTGCCGGGCGGGCCGATTCCAGGAAGCCGTGGGGGTGGTGACCGGGAGGAGGTGCGGCCGTCCCTCCGGACGCGAGGGTGCCACGGCCCATAGCGGCGGCTGGAGCGAGGCGGGCGAGACCAAGGGGGCTCCGCGGGGGGGGAATTGCGGAAAAGGAGAAGGGAGAAAAGACGGGAAAGGAGGCGGAGCGGCGGGAGAACCGTTAAAATGGCGTCGGTCGGGGCCGAATCCGGGGGGAGCAGCAGCAGCAGCAGCGGTGCCACCACGGGTAAGGGGCCGGGGGAGCGGAAATTGGGACCTCATGGGAGCGCTAAGGGTGCCCTCCCGTCCCTCAGGCTGGCCTCCGAGTGGGGAGGGGGTCCTCAAGGGAGCCCCCTCCTTAAATGAAGGGGAAGGGGTGCCCTCATTCAGTGGGGGTCGGAAGAAGGGGGGCAGGGGAAGGGAGAGTCTTTGGGCGGGAAGGGGCCCAAGTTTGGGAAGGGAGCAAATGCTGACGTGGGCCTTGGGGGGTTGTGAGCCTTCTAGATGGCCGCTGGAATCCCCTCCTGCTTGGGGGGCGGCAGCCCTGCAGTTGAAGGCTGGGGAGCAGGGAAGCAGCCCCCCCATCAGGAAGGAGCCTTGGCTCTCGGGTGCCCTCGTGGGAGCCCTCTGGGGAGCAAGAAAGGCCTCGGGGGTGGGATGGCACTGGGGGGCTGCCCCTGGGATGGATGGATGGGCAGATAGGGTCCTTTATTGGGGAGGGGGGATTCCCCAGACTGCCCCATCCTCTGCCAGTCAAGGGGGGCTTGATCTGTTTTTCAGCAGCTGTTGTCATGGCGGTGTGGGTGGTCCTTGGGGGGCCTTCCTGCCTTTCCTCGCCCACCTTCCACTTCCCAGCCTGGCTGGCAGGAGCCAACCCACCGCTCTCACAGCATGAGCAGGCACCCATCGAGTGGCCACTGCAGAGCCAAGGGGTGCTGAGGTGCCCCCCAGAAGCATGTCTTGAGGTGGGGAAGTTTCTTGGCGCTAGAGCAGCTGGCATTCCCCAAGCCCTCTTTGCCCGCCCCATTGGCAGACTGCTAGAATCTGTCTTTCTGCGATTCAGGATGGAAATTTTCACCTCTGCTTTCTTCTGGCTTATTTGGATCTTGATCAGTATCAGTAACTTGTTCAAGCAGATCTATTTTCCAGCTAATGCAGGGCTCTGAAATATATATGTGACATTAACCAAATAGTTCGAATATATGAATTTTGTATTTCTGCTTTTTTCTCTGCTTCTTCATCCTCAGCTAGAGATGTGATAAGAAAGCAGAAATTGGGATCTCATGGGGGCATTGAGGATTAGCCAGGGTTTTCCTTGGTCAGCAACCAAACTTGAGACAATGTTTTAAAAAGAATAATTCACAAACTGGAAAGGCATTTGGGAACTTCTGTCACTGACAGTCGTATTCTGACTTTTACATATCTCATATTTGTGCAAAATAATAAAGTTCTATGCCAGAAAAAAATAGAAATAGAGTGATACCTCTGCTGTACAAATATTTTTATTGATTTTTCTGTGTTGTGGGTTGCTATGTTCAACTGTTGCCTCGAATGCAGTGATTCTTTTCCAAGAGACTCTAGCTTGAGAAATACTTGAACCTGTTTGGGTAGCTTCTGAAGATTATGGGATCATCTTCCAACCAAGGAATTCTTTTCCTACAATTTCAGTTCCTCCCCTATCCCTGCTCCCCTTGAGAGCAACCAAAATCTTCAGTTGTGAAATAAGCTATTTTGGGCATTGCTTTTTAAAAATAGGTACTGATTCTTCTTGCAGCAGTTCTGGTCTTTAAAATGGTAATTTCAGATTAATTCTGAATAAAGTCCTTTTTTCCCCAATGTGCCATCTTAATTTTTGCAATCAAATGTTGAAAAATTGTGGAATCCAAATGTCTAAATGTGTGCAGGTGGCCTTGAACTATCCTTCTGCCCTTTAATGTGGCTTAAGAGGACTTTTCTGGAATCTTCTTCATGGAAGCATTTCAGTTCTGAATTGTATGGTCCTAAGCTCACCAAAACATGTGCCATACTCTTGTCCAAGAGTATGTACACCTGTCTTGTGTACATACACAAGTACACCTGTCTTGTGCCTGGTATGAAGGCCTTTAGATGCTCTCCTTGCCTTCTCCATGAAAAGTAATTCTGACTTCTCCCTTTCTTGCAAGCTGCATGTTCCTTCTTTAAAACAAGTGGACAAACAGGACACTTTCTGTTTTTTTTTAGTCTCAAGTGGGTTGTGTGTAGCTTCAGCATTTTGAGCCTGATCTACCCTAATATTCCTGTACAACCTCAGTTGTTCTGAAAGCAGTGTGGAAGTTCAGCCTTAATTTAAGGAGTGAAGGAGGGTGGGGTGTCCTTAGAAGGATGTTCCTCATCAAAGAGAGATTTGGCTCTGTAGAGGACAGATAACTCCCATTTCCCCTTTTCAGATGACTTATTTCTCTTATCCTTGGATCCAAGACTCCAGGCAGTCTGAAGGAGAACTTCTTTTCCTTTTCAGGACTTATCTACAAGGCAGAACCATCTTGCCTTGCACAGGGTGGTATTTTTACTTAGGCAGAAAGCCCCGTGGAAGACTGCCTGGGCTTTTGCTTTTCTAAGCATTATTCAAACAGGTCTCTCAAATGGAGAGGCAAAAGTGACAAGGCTGACTTTGCACTTTTTTTCCAGCATCTGAAAGCTGCATCCAGGCTTTTCCACTGCATATTCATACAGGCTTCCCTTCCAGGCTCAGGGAAAGCCACTCTAAATCTGTACCATCAACATGGGAGGGAACCATTTTGACCAAGGCAGTTTCCTTTTCTGGAAATCTAAGCTGCTGTTCAGGCTGCCAGGCCTTGGAAAAGTGTTTTTTTTAGGACGTTATAGGGTAGCGGTTCAAGTATGGCTTACAAAACCCTTTTAAAAGGTGAAAATAGTCCTTTCAAAGGTTTATA
Source organism: Acrochordus granulatus (assembly GCA_032468055.1). Lineage (NCBI taxonomy): Eukaryota > Metazoa > Chordata > Lepidosauria > Squamata > Acrochordidae > Acrochordus > Acrochordus granulatus. Next base: position 62,835 of record JANHZU010003598.1, read on the forward strand.
CTCAGAAGCTAAGAAGTTTGTTTTTGGGGAAGGTGGCATCAACAGGAGCATGGCTGTGGGAGAACAGGAGGTGGCCAGATTTTCATACTAGGGCATTTCATAAGAGGGCGTTGGAGGCATTGTGGAGGTGGTGATGTTTCGGTTGAAGGAGGTGATCGAAAATGAAGTCTCTGCTGATCTTTCCTGGCCTTAGGATTTTGGGGGCAACACTCGCACAGTGGTTGCCCAGGAGAGGGGTGCTAAGTAGGGGGCAGAGACATGTGGGACGGCTGGTGCTCCGACTTGTATGTAAACACACAGCGGTACTCAACTTTTACAGTCCTTTCTTGTTGGCAGCCTTCCTTTCCTTCCTCTCCTCTCCTCTCTAATTTAACTTCAAGTCTTCCTGGTTAGAATTGTCCACTTTACTCTTCCCTTCCTGAATACTTGTATTGCTTCCTCTCTTTCTCTCTTTTTCCTCTCTGCCCAGCCTTTAGTTTTCTCTG
>JANHZU010003598.1:63699-78337 GCA_032468055.1 Acrochordus granulatus
GGGGTGCCATCTCGAAGACGTAGGTGTCTGGGTAAAACTGAGGCCTGAGCATGTCCCTCCTCTGTGCTAATCTGCCTGGCCCGTCATTGCGTGCAGTGTGGAAGTGACCGGGTGATGCACTGGCTTTTTTTTTTTTGCAAGGGCTGTTTTGACTGAAGCAGCTGCTTCCATTTCTCTCCCTCCACTCTGATCTTAAGAGTCCTTGTCCCCAGTGTCCTGTGCTCAGGATTTTTCTGGGTTGACTCTGCACCACAGTCCAGGGACTGATCTCAGGAATGCTTGCAGACCAATTCCTGGAGAGCTTCTTAGTCCCACATAACCCCATTTTACAGGTGGAAAGATTGAGGTTTCAAGGTTGAGCGTAGGGAGTTCTCGACCTCTTTGGGGCATTGGGGCAGCAAAGTTTTTATTTCCTAGGATGTAACCTTGCTAGCCTCTTTCAAATGCAAGCTTACTAGAGCTGTGGAATCAGCTACTATAGGAACATGTGCAACTAACCCAGTTTTTCCCCCATGTGTCAAAATTGGCTAATCCAGCAACGGTTCAGCTGCCTCTTGCCATAGACTTAATGCTGGGCAATGCCATCTTCTCTTTTAAAACTTTTTTTTGCAAGTTCAGAGCATGTTTGGCCGAGCTTCACCTGCTTCTACAGCACCTCTTCCTGCTTTAAGGGTGCTGTGGCGCTTGGTCTGGCTGGCGTGTGTCCTTTTTCTTCTTTCACTCGAACTTGAAATGCCGAGAAAATGGTGTGGATCTTGGGAGAAGATTGGGAGAAAAGGGAGTCCCACTCAGAGTTGTTGCATTTCGGCACCTCCTAAATATTTCTCCCCACAAAGCAGCAGTCCCTCCCCTCACGGCCTGGGGAGCGTCACTCCTGCCCTCCCCAGCCTTTCTCCCTCCCCACAAGTGTCTGGATGGCGTTTGGCTGTACTGAATTCCAGAGCCAAAGGATGAGATCTGGAGCGGAGCCCTGTCTTTGGAGGATGGCCCGCAATTCTGTTCTGTGGAAGCTGAGGCCAGCCCAAATTTGTGGAACCCATTTGTAAGAGTCTGGGCTTCGCAGCTAAGGGACCCTTAAGGTCATCAAGCCCATCTGCTCAGGACAAGAATCCCATCTCCTGCCCCCTCTGCCTTGCAAGCAATTGTAAGTTGCTTTGCAAATTCTCAAAGCAGATAAGAAGAACTGTAAGAAGAATATCAAATCAAATGGGTGTTTTTAAAATCATTATCATTTATTGAAATTCATTATAGCTGTCAACTCTTATAGAAGCCTGGTATTCTCAGCCTAGCGAAGGCTGGAAAATGAAGTGGCTCCTTCACCTCCCTGACCCCCCCATCCCTTGCAAAGGGCCACCCTTTATCTCCCTGCTCAGCCAAGATTCTTCCTGCAGCCTGAGTGAAGGGCCACTTCCCAGCTGTGGTTTGGAGGGCTGATGTGTTGATGCCTGTCCCTCTCTGGGCTTAACCACATCCTGGTCTCGGTCAGCACCAGCTGGGCTCCCAGCACTGTTGTGGCTGCCACCACCCACTAGAGGGCAGTCTACTCCTGGCACCTCTGCCAGCGGGCACCCCTGTTAGAGGAAACTGCTTCTCACAATCATGGGGTGCCCGATTGCAGGGAGCTGAGCCTCTGTGAGTGAGTGGTCACTTTAGGTGCTGGGATCCATTCTAGGTGGGGTGTGATCCCAGATCCAGAGCAGAGAGAGGCAAAATACTGGCTGAAGTGGAAGGTTTGTGGGGTTGGCACTTCCCCACCTCAGCCAAATCAATCTGTGTCACTAACTGTAGAGAGCCAACTGCTGCTGGCTGGCCTTTCTTTGAAACAGGAAGTGTTTTGTATTTCTTCCAGGCAACAGGAGTTTCCCAAGGCTAGGTCCCCACCTTGGCCCAAGGCTTAAGCCATTGGCATCTGGGTGACTCAGCTCTGAATGATGCCTGTGGCTTCCATGGCAGAAAATATTTGGGATTTGGAGAGTCTGTGGTTGTGTCTGCATATGTCAGGCTACAAGCCGGAAAGAGTACTTGGTGCAGGGGTGGGGGGTGGAAGAGAGGTGGACAGGCAGTCTTACAGGAAGCGGGACCCTTAGCAGGTCGCTTTTCCCGCCTGGGTCAGGGAAGGTTGGCAGAACTAAACAAATCCCTATGCCGATGTCAACTAGAAGGCCACTGTTTGCTTAATTGTGATTCTGCTCTTTAAGGAGGACAGCAGGGTAATTCTTCCCCTGTCCCCAACCAAAACATCCCTGGAAGGGACATTGACTGGGCTCAGTGGGAGGCTTAATCTCTCCCTTTGCTACCTGTCAAAGGTCTCACCACCCCTCCTTTCCTTTCCAGGGGTACCAGAAGCAGCAACCTTCAAAAAGTCCTCAGAGGTGAGTTTCCATAAAAACACTGAGTGGCTGATTCTAAAAGTGCTGACGGAGAGTTTGGGGGAGGGGTGGGAATGTGCTCTTAGGGAGCTAAAAGCATGAGGAGGCCAGGCTTCTTCGTGACCTTGTGAAAGCTCTGCTCAGTGTTTTGGCTGGGAGGTTGAAGGGAGTGGACTAGGATGGCAGGGCAATAATAGGTTGCAAACCGCAAAACATTCCTGTGCACGGAGAGGCTTTCAGTATAAGGGTGGTCATGAGGGAAGGGACTGCCTTCAAGCTTCAGGTGTTAGAAATGGCTGGGATCCCATGTGTCCCTGCTTCCAAACATGGGGCGCTCCCAGCCTTTGGGGTGGGGGCATTGCTGGCATTGTCCCAGAGACACCGAAGCTGCCTTAGGAGCTCTGAGGAGAGGATCTAGGCATAGTCCCCTTTCCCTAGGGGCCCATCTCTGCGTTCCTTCGAGGCATAACCCTTTTTCCCCCCTGACGAGCTGGTGCTGCCCCCATCCAGGTGGTGAGAGATGTCCTGTTTTTTCTGGGAACTGCTCATCCCCGGAGGCTGTTTGCTGCCCTGCCTGTGGGATGATTGAAAACACTCAGCTGTCCTGGCTGGACTTCTCCCTTTCTTCTCTCCTGCTCCCAGGTGCCAAGTTCCTCTGGCCACACGTCATCGCAGACGATAAAGAAAGGCCATCGGGGTGTGGATTCGACTGGAGAGACCACATATAAAAAGGTAGGCGCTGGTGTGCTGCCTCTCGGCTGGGCTCTCCTCCCCTTCCTCTTGAGTCTGCCTGCCTGCTGCGCGTGCTGAGCCTCTGAGTCATCCTGCTCAGCATAAAAGACGCAGGTGAACGTCAGTGCCAGAGGCAGGTCTCTACAGCACAGGCTGAGATCCCAGGAATTCGAAGGCCTGCTTGCTGCTCAGGATCTCACTCGTGGATGAGAAGATTTTCCTTCAGGCGTTGGAAGATCGTCTTTGTCCTGGCAAGACTGGTTGTGGCTGATTGGACGATCGAAGACAGCGGCAGCTAGGCTATCTTGAACTGTTTTTTTTCCACCAAAAATACAGGCGTGCTCTTTGGAGCATGCATAGCTTCTTCCTCTCCTTCGCGTGGGGGCTTCTCTGACGTTCCCTGGTCCAAGGTGGCTTGGATCTGGGCCAGAATGCTCCAGCTGGCTTTGCTCCCCATCCCTGGATGAAATGGATATTAGCTGGGCTGGTTCCTTTCAAAAACCACCTCTTTCCGTAAGTGGTTCTCTGGTTGTTGGTTAGAGCTATGCTGGAGACTGTGAAGGTGGGGGATGCTTGGGGACCCCAAGATTTGTGGGGAAAAGGCTATTCCCTCTTCAGCATGGAAGGCAAATCCAAAGGCTTGTACCGGAAATATGCTCATCCTTCTCTCCCTCCCTGCCTTCCTTCTGTTTGAGACTGAGAGCCCACCACTTCCTGTTCCCTTTTGTTGTTTTCAGCTTTTGTGAGCTCCTTCGTGGCAGGTTGGCCTGTTGTGGCACCTGCTTTGCCTCGAGTGTTGTGTTGCACATCATTTTTGCCCACGCTTCTGAAGTGTGTCCCTCACACAAGGGAACCGCCTGCTTTCTCCTACATTCTTTGTTCCTTTGGTCAGTGACGAACCGATGACTTTCCGGAACCTGGTCCCCTGAGCAAAGCAGGATCAGGGATTGTGGATGGAGACCGAGTCCAAGCTTGGCCAGTTTTCTTCCAGTATGGGAAGAGTTTTGTGGCAAGTTTTGGCAGGCAGTGTCTGTAGCATGGCACAAGTCTCTACTCATGCAGCTGTGTCTCTGGCTTTTCCACCTTTCTGCCCTCCTAGGATAATGCATCTGGGCCTCCATAACTCTCAGCTGAAGACACTGCTTTGGTGAAAAATTCCTGTTTTTACTTCTAAAGAGCTATGGGTGGCCCCAGAATTTGTCTACCACCCTGCTCTTGGGAAACAGAGACAGAGCTTTTATTTCAGGGCACCTACCTGGCATCCTTAGAGTGGAGAAGAAGCAAGATTGGAAGATTATCTGGCAGGGGAAGCAGGAAGAGAAGGCAGAAAGGGGATTTTCAAGCACGGGGGAAGGTATTTTCTGAAGTAGGAGCCACGCCTGACAAGGTGATTTACAGAAAGGTTAAGCAAGGTAAACTCCTTCCTCGAGGAGAGACTTAAGACAGATGAGGTTTCCTCTCCCCCACCCCATAATTGTGGCAATCAGGAATTTCCTACAACCAAGAATTAGCGATCACCCCATTTTCTCCTCTTCCATTCACCCCCAGATGCCTGACATGGTGTCTTAGCAAGTTTAGCCAAATTAAAAGGACTTTCTTGCCAGGTTGTGTTGAGCAGTCAAACTGGCAGGGGATTTTAAGTTTTCACACCTGGCATGAAAGCTCCATGGAGCCTTTTTGGGTGAGTGCAGCCTACCGGAAACAAAGGCTAGATTCAGGGACAGTCATATCCTGTCTGAGAGCTTCCAAACAATGTTTCTCCAGCTGTGGGGAACTGGGCTCGACAGGACTTGACTGCCTATTTGAGCCAAGCCAGTGGGAAGCGGGGGGTGAGGTTGGTTCCAGTGCCAAGGGCCTGCCTGGACACCCCACCTTCTGCCCTGAGTCACCCACTTGAAAGGTGCCATTTTTCTGAAAACAGAAAAATCAGATTCATCTGATCACATTTTGAAGCCTGTTTTGTGGCATTACCTTCTCTTCCACCCTCCAAAGGCCAAAGGAGGAAAGAGGGGCCTTCTTCGTTCTGGGCACGTGGCCTTTCTCCCCATATTTTGCATTTTATTCCTGGCTTATAAAACAGTCCTTGTTTCCCCTTGTTTGTACCTAGTACTTTTGCTCTCATTCGTCTCTCCTGCTTGCCTGTTGTTTTTTGTAAAGTCCAGCTCAAGGAAAAGATTTAGAGAACTCAAAAGCTTTATGGTGTTTACCTCAGTCTCAAATATGGTGCCTGGGTTTGTAGTCTCCTCCCTCTGCTGTGTAAGGGACTATCTCACCCTAGATGGTTTAACAAGAAGATCCTCCTTTGAAATGTCTGCCTGAAAGAGTAACCAGTTCAAAATCAAAATGTTAACATGCTGATTTGGCAGCAAGAAGAGCTGAGCTAACTTGACTCAGTGAAACCCAAGTGAGCTGTGACGTGTTTGGGTAGTTTGCAAAAGGATGCTTTTCCCTGCCAATGTTCTCTTTTCTTGCCTCTCCCCACCCAAGACGACATCCTCTGCCCTCAAAGGCGCCATCCAGCTTGGCATCACCTACACGGTGGGCAGCCTGAGCACCAAGCCGGAGCGGGATGTCCTCATGCAGGATTTCTATGTGGTGGAGAGCATCTTCTTCCCCAGGTGAGCTGCTGTGTGCCTGCTCGTCCCTCCACTCGCCCCGGGGAACCACAGCCAGACCAGGTGTCTTCTGCAGCCAGGGCTTTCTCTGCCCCCCACCAAGGCTCATGGCTTTTGTCTCTCCCTGCAGCGAAGGCAGCAATCTGACCCCGGCCCACCACTACAACGACTTCCGCTTCAAGACCTATGCCCCTGTGGCTTTCCGCTACTTCCGAGAGCTCTTTGGCATCCGGCCGGATGACTACTTGGTGAGCAGGCTTGGGAGAACCCCTGGGAGAAAATGGGGGGCTGGATGGGAATTCTGGGGGAGGGGCGGTTCACGGTACTGGTCATTTACCCCTCCCCCGTTTTGCCCCTCCCCAGTGCTCCCTTTGCAGCGAGTCCCTGATTGAGCTCTCCAACTCTGGGGCCAGTGGCTCCATCTTCTATGTCTCCAGCGATGACGAATTCATCATCAAAACTGTCCAGCACAAGGAAGCTGAGTTTCTGCAGAAGCTGCTGCCAGGTTACTACATGGTGAGTGGGTGAGGGGACGGGGAGGCAGCCCAGAGCCCCTCTGCACTAGGACCAAAAGGGGCCTTTCCCCTGTAGCCCCTTCTCTGCCTTTATTGTTGTCTTCTTCCTGGTGGAGTGGATAACAAGAGTGTCCTCTACTTCCTGCTGAGATGAAGTTGGGAAAAGGGCTACAGGACAGGGCTCCTGTGACATGGGTGCTCTTACAAATGTACATTACAAAGAAAGCGACCGATGAAAGTGTCCAGGCAGCATGCTGAAGGCAGCGGGTTCTGCCCTCCGGGGCCCTCCAAGGTTCACACCCTTTCACAGTCCCCTTCACCAGCTGAGCCTTTCTGCTGCGGGAACGAACGCTTGGCACTCTTACAGCTGGAAGAAACTGCAAGAGGGACTCCCAGACTCCCTGTGAGTTCCCTGCAGTGATGGTCTGCTCGTTCCTGACCTTGGTAACCGCTGACTTGGTGGTCCCTGCTGTTCTCCTTGAGCCACTCTCTGGGGGTATTGCCCTGAACTTCCCTTCCTTTCTGTCCCCCAGAACCTGAACCAGAACCCCCGGACACTGCTCCCCAAATTCTACGGCCTCTATTGCGTCCAGGCGGGAGGCAAGAACATCCGGATCGTGGTGATGAACAACCTGCTGCCCCGCTCGGTGCGGATGCACCAGAAGTACGACCTGAAGGGCTCCACGTACAAGCGCCGGGCCTCGCAGAAGGAGCGTGAGAAGATCTTCCCCACCTACAAGGACCTGGACTTCTTGCAGGATGTCCCCGACGGGCTCTTCCTGGATGCCGACATGTACAACGCCTTGTGCAAGACCTTGCAGAGGGACTGCTTGGTAGGTGGGGCAGCTGAGGGGTGGTTTGGGGCTGGCCAATTTGGGGGTTTCCAAAGATCTGTGTTGTCCTTACAAGAATTTCAGGATAGGAATGGTACATCTTGGGTGGGATGCAGCTGTAGATCTCCTTTTCTTCTGATTCCAACCTGGGGTCAATTTTGAATCAGAGATAGGTTTGCTTCTTTATTTTGAGGATGGAGGTTCCTCTTCCCAAATCCATCAAAGCTTCTTGGCTTTACTGAAAACAGAGAGAAGGCAACAGCTGTCTTAAACAAAACAGAAATGAAATGAACGAATCCACTTTTATAAGTGGGGGGCAAAACAAAAGGGACCCTTGAGATGGGACACCCAGGCTGCATTGGGTTGAAAGGCAGTGAAGGTTTGGGAAGGAGGAAGGGTGGTAGGGAACTTTTCCAACCTGGCCTCCCCTTCCTTGAGGAGGAGGCTGGTCTAAGGTTCTTTGGCATCAATGGACATTTGTGTAAAAGGCTTTTATAACTTTGGGAACAAAGTCTACCTTTCAGTCTCAGCTCTCCTGAGCTGTCATATTTCCCGTTTCCTGTGGGTGGGAAAAGAGACCAAAGGCAGCCCAGCCTAGAAGGAGTGGATCGGCTTCATGACTTTCTTGGGGGACTTCTTTCCTCTCCCCGCCCCTCCCTTCCCCTCCCCCAGGTTCTGCAGAGTTTCAAGATCATGGATTACAGTTTGCTGGTGGCCATTCACAACCTGGACCTCGCTCAGCGGGGAGTGGCGGATGGGGCTGCCCTGGCAGACACACGGCGCCCGGCAGGCCAGAGGGCGCTCTACTCCACAGCCATGGAGGCCATCCAAGGAGAGGCCTGGCGAGGCGGCACCATTGAGACGGATGACCAGTAAGTCTGCAGTGGCCATTTGGACTAGGCCCTGCACCAGTTTGGGGTCTGGGTGCAAAAAGGTGGTATCTTGGATGGGGGTCCCTTCCTCAAGTCTCTAGATGTTTCTCCACATCCTTACTTGAGGTTGGCTCTCATTACATGTCTCTGTTTTCTCTTTCCTCTAGGATGGGAGGGATCCCAGCCCGAAATGCCAAGGGGGAGAGGCTGCTCCTTTATGTGGGCATCATCGATGTGCTGCAGTCCTACAGGTAAAGTAGCCCAGCCTTCCTGTCTCAGTGTGGTCCCTGTAGGATGTTGGTCCAGCAAATCGGGCACAGCAGGTCCATGTGCACCTCTCATGGATGCTGTCAGAGCCTGGGGCAAGTTTTCTCCCTCTCCCAGGGAGACAGATCAGGAAGCAATTTAACGCTGACAAAGCCCAGGTGGACAAACCCTTGCAGCTTTGCCTGGTCAGGGATTCAGTGGTTAGTGACAGAAAACACATCAGAAGTGAATAATGGCAACAGGAGGCCGTGGGAACAGGGAGGCGGCTGCAGAATGGTCTTGCAGACAGGCCTGACAAAGGAGGAGGAGAGCTAGGATTAACCGCAGAAGCAATCCAGCCTCGCTTGGGTGGGAGGATTCTATCATGAGGGCAGCCAGCCAGGCTTTTGGGGCAAAAGCCCCACTTCCCAGTCTAACCCCAGCCTGATCTTATAACTCACTTGCTCTCTCTCCCTCTGACTTTTCAGGTTTATGAAGAAGCTGGAACACTCCTGGAAGGCGCTTGTTCATGATGGGGTAAGAGGCTCTTAATGCTCTGCGGCCTCAGCAAGTGGGAGTTGATGGGGAGGGCAGATCCTCTCTATCTCCCCCCCAAGCCCCTGATGTCTTATTGGGGTGACTTTTCTACCCTTGCTCACAGGACACGGTCTCGGTTCACCGGCCAAGCTTTTATGCGGAGAGATTCCACAGGTTCATGTGCCACATGGTCTTTAAGAAGATCCCTTGTGAGTCCCTTGGGTTGCAGGCTGCTGTAGCCTCCTGTTTTGTAGGGGCATGTGGTGCTGTGGTGGGACTGTGCCCTCTTCCCTTGATATTAGCAGGGTCATTTTTGAGACACTCCCAAGAGTTTTTACCTGATTTCTGTTTCTTTCTCCCACAAGTAAAATCCTCCCCATCGAAAAAGAGCCGGTCCAGTGCAGGGCCTCGTCGGCCAGGCCAGACTGGAGCCCCTGCTCAGGCACTGGGCGAGACAAAGGTCCAGGTCACAATGGAGGCCGAGATGGAGCTAGGTGGGTGGCCTCAGGCATGGGCATGGGCACCCCTGGCCTGTACCCCTCAAGCCCCTCCTGGCCTGGCCCTTTGCTGAGCCAGCAGGAAGCAAAAAGGTGGCCTTGGCCAGGGTGTGCTGGGGAGGGGGCAGCTCCCCACAACTAGCATCCCTTGGGCTTTCTTCTAAAGGATCTTCTGGAAGTGACTCACAGCCTCTATCATAATGTTCTTCGTCTCCTGCCCTGGTTGTGGTGGGAAGCCCTGCCTGGGCACAGCTTTACTGGACAGCTGGTGTGAACTTTTCCCAAATGTTGCCTTGCTCAGCCTTTCCTTGCTTTCTCAGGTTCCCAGTTGGGCCGCCCTGACCTGCTTCCCCAGACGCCCCCCATTGAAGAGGCCAATAGCGACTCGGCAGCCACCACCTTGTCCACCTCTTCCCTGGGCAGCCCCGGGCACAGCTCGCCAGCCAATCGGTCAGTTGCTCTGCTCAGCAGTGTGTGTTGGGGAGGAGCGCAGGGCAAAGGCTTTCCCCAGGTATTGGAGGGACTCTAAAGCCCACGTGCTGCTGGTCAGGCACAGTCAGAAGACTGACCCCCCGTCCTCGAGCAAGATTTCTGAGGCTGCTCCATGGCTCATCCACCAGCTGCTTCTCTGGCCTCCAGAGCTGCCCTTTTGCAGCTGGGTCTGCTGCCTCCTCACTCTCTTCCTCTCTCTCTCTTCAGGTCAGTAGGAGCAGAAGTGCCTCCTCCAGACACCCAAAAGGACCTTGCGGTGCTCCCCCTGGAAAGCTCTTTCCTTAGGTGAGGAGGGGAGATGGAAACTCCCAAAGGGGCTCCACATCCTCCTCTGTCTTTCTGGAGCTGCACAACTGGCTTTGATGACCGAATGACATCCTGCTCTGGGCCCCCAAGAACCAGCCTGCCTGTGACTCTGAGGCATGTGCGAAAGGCGCGCCTGAGAAAGGGAAAGGGGAGATGCAGGCTCTGAAGTGGGTGCCTTTCCCGTTTTCAGTGCTCCTCCTGTCACCTGCAGATGTGCTCCCCAGTCCTTTGTCCCTGTCCTCAGATAAGCCTGAATGGTTGAGCTGATTTGAAATGTCCAGGGAAGAGAAATCCCTGGGGGAACCCTGAGTCTGGGCTGCCCCTGGCAAGATTTTCTCCAAAGCTCAATGCCCAGAATTCTGGAGAGTGCTCCTAATGCAAGGGACAAATATTTTAAGGGTAAAGTTGTAGCATCCTGGAGTTCTGATATCAGATGAAGAGCTTTTGGAGCAGGGAGAGAGGTTTGTAACCCCTGATCTGTCTTTAACTGGCTTTGAAAAATTCCATCTTCCGTGGCTGCTTGTCAATCTGCTCTCTGCTGCTTTCTTGCCATTCCTTCATCCCGGGTCTCCTAATTCCTTCGCTGTTCCAACATAGTTTTCTTGAAAACAGATTAGTTTGATCAAAGTGGCTAATTGACCTCTGAAAACTTTGACCCTTTTGGAAAGGGATGGGGGCGAAGGGTCTCTTTTCTGCCACCCCTCCGATGACAAAAGGCCTGTCTCTTCATCTCCACATAGGTCAGAGAGAGAAGAATGTATCAGTTCAGACAAGTTATCTACGGAGGTAGATAGTTCAGGATGCTTTCAAGTAGGTGACATTGAATCTAGTCAGATGAGGCAGCCCTGCCTTGGGGCAAGCACACTCTGGGGCCAGGGCATGGCTCATTGCTCACTGCCCCACAAATGTCTTTCTGGCCTAATCCAGGGAGTGCGTGTGGCCGTGGAAGGGTATTGAATCCATCTTTGGATCATGGAGAGCTTTCCATCTCACGCGTATCATGGCTCTCAGTGGCACAGGGTATTTGTGCTGCAGAACCAGGCCCAGGAAAAACCCGTGTGTGGTGTGTGTCGGGGGCCAACTGCTTTTCTCTGGCTTTCTGGGCTCACTTGCCTCAAGCAACCAGCAACTTAAAGAGACCTGGGGAGCCTGCCGCATTGGGCCAAAGATGTGTAGGGAGTGCCCCTGACTTGCTTGGGACGAGAAGGTTGCCTGGATCTGCTGGCCTTGGCTGGGTCCTGGGAGCAAAGTTTGTTTGTGTGTGTGTATTTATCCAGGGGGATTGGCTTAGAAAGGTCTGTTGTGTGAGTGTTCCTCAGCCCCCTTCACTGAGAGGGGAAGGATGGGTCTGTTAACCCCTGGCTGGCTGGCATCTATCACAGAGTAGAAGAGGGGTGGGCGGTGGTCACCCCAATGCTCAACCTCTGCTTTCCTCCCCCAGTGCTTTGTCCCATCCTTCTGGCCCAGGGCAGCTGTCTGAGCTGATACAGCAACTCGGAGGTTTGGCTGAAACAGAAATCAGTTGTGTGAGTCTCTTTCCTTCCTTTGGAGCCTCCCTGTTCGGGTGACCATTTGGGGGGACGTGGGGAAAGGCCCCTGAATCCAGCCTGCCCTCACCGGGGATGGCCAGCATCCATCTCAAGCACCCAGGGTATCTCCTAGTCTGACCTAATCCTCCCTGTCTTAATTTTTCAGTGAAATTTCACTGGGATGCCTTTTCCCAAGCCGAAGATCTTCTCCACGCTCTGCATGGCCTGTCTCTTTGCAGGGGGGACCAGCCACCCACCCTTTGGGACTATGAACACTACAAACCCCTTTTGAACTGAGCACACTGAGGGCTGGGTGCCCCCACCAGACCTTTCTGCTGGCCAACGGCACCCAGCTCTGGGGCACAGGGGCCCTCGGAAAGCATCCAGCCCCCTCCAGCGCGGGCAGAGGACGGAGCTTCCCAGACTGGGGGGCTGCCTTTGGAGGAGAGCAGCATCCGGAGGAGAGCGGCATCTGGAGATGGGGCACTGGTGCAGCCCCCCTTTCAAGCCCCACAACCTCCAGTCAGTCCATAGCAGCGACCTCCTGGGGGTGTTGGGGAATTTCAAAACAGATGTGCTGCTGCCCGTTTGGAGAAGTTTGCAAAAGAGAAATGCTTTTTTTAAATTTCAGTTTTACTTTTCTAAAGTATTGTGACGCTGCTTTTGTGAATTGCCATATCCGGGCTGGGGCCTCTTTTGAAACAGATGGGTCAGGGTCCTTTGAGTCCACCTGTATCTGTGGCCTTAACTTCACACCCATCTTGCTCCAGGACGGTTGTGGGCCCAGAGGGTTCAACTGGTCATCCACACCAGCCAGCCCGCCCACCCGTGCCCGTCCCAGCCAGGCTCACCGAGTGATGGGTGCTGGGGTCCAGATATCCCTGTGGGGCTCTTCACGGGGGCATCTTTCCTGCCAAATAGTTTTTCAGTGGTTTTAGTATTGTACTAATGGACCAAACTTAACCTCCCTCTCACTTTGTGGCGGCGGGAGAGACTCTTCAGTCAGTATTAAACCCTTTTAAGACACTCATGGAGTGTCACCAGTCCATCCTTCTGCACCTTGGGAAGGTGTCTTGTTTTGATTTCAAACTTTCTCCTAGGTTGGTTTGGGAGCCAGAAGTCTCTGGCTGGGCTGGGCTGGGCTGGGCTTTCTAGGCACATTCACAAGGGTCTGTGGCCACAGGAGGAATTCCTGTGATGAGAATACGTAAAGGAGTTTGCGTGCTATCGAATGTTATTCTAGGGTCTGAAAAGAGTATCTGTTTCTGCTAATTTGGGATGAGGGTGAGAAGGAAAAGTGTGGTTATTTCCCAAGCAAGGATTTATTTTTTATGAGGTGTCGGTAAAACCTTTAATGATACACCAGCATTCAGCACTGCTTCAGATTCTAGTCCTGGGAAGCGGGAGCGCTGAGCCCTTCACAGACGAGATCGGGATGCTTTGAGGGAGCGCGAGAGCAGCGCGTCTCGGCGGCCAGCGCGCACACGCGGCGGCTCGTGAGGAGAGGGTGCCCCGAGAGCCCCTGGGGGGGGCTTGTTGGCCTCGAGCTTTGGCGCTCTTCTCCGGGCCGCTGCGGGCCCAGGAACGCTGCGGCGGGCGGGCGGCTCCCGCTGCGCCGTTCGGAAGTTTCCTGTCGGGGTTTGCGGTCACGGAGGCGCATCTGCCGCGTCTCCCTGAGGGGGTCTCCCTTCTTTGGGGGGCGAAGAACTCTCGGGGGGCGGGTGAGGGGCTTGTGAGGCGGGCCTGCTGCGGGAGGCCGCGGGGCTGGGTAGCGGTCGCCTGCTCGAGGACGAGTGACTTCGCGAGGCCAGCCCGAAAACGTAGACCGCTAAATGGACAAAAACAACCTTTATTTGCCCGCGCTCCGGAGGCCCTGCCTTCTCCTGCGGCCGTGGGGAATGTTCGAAAGGAGTCTTCTGTCAGGTCCGATCGACAAGGCTGCGCAAGACACGGCCGCTGGGCCGGGTAGCTGTTCCTGAAAAGCCCATCTCGAGCTTCTCCCGCTGGATGATTCCTCGGCGGGGTTGGGGCGGACTCCAGCTCCACTTGGGGAAATTCCCCTGGAGTGACTTCTATCGCTCTCTTTGTCGCCGCCGCTCCTCTTCGCTCCTCTTCGCTCCTCTTCCCCTTCCTCTTCTTCTCTCCGCCGCCGCCTTCTCGGTCCCTGGACGAACTGTTCTCTGACCGCTCTGCCACCTGTATTTATACTCCGCGCTCTGTCCTCGCTAGCCAATGGCGCTTGGCTGCCTCACTCAAGGCCGCCCTATTGGTCCTTCCCAAGGACCAATCGAGAATCCGTTTTCCGGAACCCCGCCCATTCCCAGGCCCGCCAATCCGACCCGTCCCTTCTGAAGCCCACTCACGTCTATATAAACAGCCGGAGCACCCCGTTTTCATTATTTGTTGTTCTGGCCTCGCGTCCTGCCGCCGCTATTTTCTGCGGGTCGGGCTCTGGTTCGGGCGGCGGCAAGACGGGTGTGGCGCAAAGCGTTTCGGGGACGTTCCACTTGGGTGGGCGACTGTGTGCAAAGAAGACCCTATTGGCAGTTGTGGCTTCCCATCCATTAAACAGGAGTCCTCCGCGGGCACTCTAAAAAGCGCAAGCCGGAGGCGCCTCGGCCTTCACTTTCGTCCCTTCCTTCGAGGCGATCTGCTTTCTTCCCTTCCATGCCTCCCCCAGCGGCCTTTTCTTGCCGGGGACCTCCCCGTCGGGACTGGCTGAACTCCAGCTCCGATCGGTACCAGCCAGCAGGAGGGCAAGAGCGGGGATCCGATGATGGGGGGGGCCGCTTTGACGGTAAACGTCAAGCGTCGCCGCACGTCAAACGAACTATCCGTGCCGTGTGGATAAACATACCTGGGCAGCCTTGCCAGTGACATGCACGCTTTAAAAAAAAAAAAAAAAGTAGCATGCGCGGTCCGCCCACAAATGATCTGCGCAGGCGCTGGAACTACCCCTCCCGGGATGACCCGCGCGCCGACCTGCCAAGAAGGCTGCCGCTGATTGGTGGCGCGGCAGCGGCGGGTAGGCCGGGGGGCAGAGGCAGGAAGCAGGGGCGGGAGGACGCCGCTGGGCGAGGAGCAGCCGCGATGGT
>JANHZU010003598.1:94424-115092 GCA_032468055.1 Acrochordus granulatus
TCCCCTTCTTTCTCTCTTCAAACAGCCCCATGTTGGCCCCATGCTGGGGGGTGTTGGCAGAAGAAGCCCCTGCAAAAAGCAGCAGTGAGTGGGGGCTCATCCTCAGAAGGGAGAAAAAAGCTGTGGGTCCCCTGGCTTCAGAGAGGTTTTCTGCAACATTTCATTATGCAAAGAAAGGGTTTGAGGTCCCTCTATTTGTTGACCTGCTTGCTGGGTCAAGATGCACATGGAGAAATGGAGTAAGTACGCTTGGAGTTCAGTGAGGATCTTCAGAATATACACCCACAAGGTGAACTCCTAATGTCCAGGTTTTATGTATTGATCCTAAAAAATGTTTGTTATTTTTGTCTGTTTTTAAAAACATGCGCAAACCAACCTGGATGCTGGCATCTCATTTTTTTTAATGGATAAACACAATAAACTACTAATTTCTTAGGTTTTCCTCACAGGAGGCTTGGAGCAGAGTCCAGGGAAGGGCCCAAGATCCTTGGATGCTGAAACAACGCCTGGGTGAATGTGCAGCAGCAGCTGTCCCTCAGGGGAAGCGTGAAGGTAAGCACAAGATGCAAAAATCTCCTCTGTCTTTCCCTGCAAAGAATCAGCAGCCCTCAGCCTGGCGCTTTGCTTTTTGCTTTCAACTTTACTTTGGTGTGTGGCTTCTGTGGCAAGTTGGCCCTCAAATCACCCCAGCTTTCCCCAGTTGGAGAGCTGCTACAATGGACAAGGGGGAGGCTTGGTCCTGTGGGCAGCTTCTTCTATTCCTCTTGCAAAGTGACTTTTTATTGGGTTCCTCCCCTTGTGTTCTAGAGCCTCACCATGGGGGACATGAAGACCCCGGATTTTGATGACCTCTTGGCGGCCTTCGACATCCCCGATATTGACACCAGCGAGGCGATCCACTCTGGCCATGAGGAGGCTGAGACTCACATCAGGCCTGTCCCCATTGAGGTGGCTGCCCCCGAGCATGTCCTTCCGCACGCTGACATCACCACCGTCAGTGTCATTGTGAAGAACACGGTCTGTCCTGAACAGCTGGAACCGGTGGATGGGCGTCTCAAGGACAGTGGCCATGCCGTGGGCACCCGATTGCTGCAGAATGGCTTTGCGGCCTCTGAGGTCACCCGTGCCTCCCCCGTCTCCTCAGCTGAAGCTGTGGCCCCTGCAAATGGGGAGTGCTGGGCCCTGAAGGAGAAAGCGGCCAAAAGTCTGGATATCTTTTCTCCCTTCAGTCCTGAGCCTCCCAAGGAGAGCGAGGCCGACCTGATTGACCAGCCACGGGGATGCAAGGCGAAAGAGCAGGGCCCTTCAGGGCCAGCCATCTCCCCAGCGCCTATCTTGCCTTCTGCCTCCCCCTTGGGCTGCCACGAACCCATCCAGGAGAGCCTGGGACCATCACCACCTCAAGCCTTCCCTTCCTCTTTTGAAACCTGTCCACCTGGCGGGATTGGCCTCTCGCTAACTCCTCCTGCTGCTGTTCCAGCTCCTCCTTTAATCAAGCAGGAGGTTGATTGTGAGATGTCTTGTCAGGGGTCCAGCCCATTGAGGCGTCCCAAATCCAGCTCTTCCTGCTGCTCTGCGGAGTCATCTCCCCGACTTCCCTGGCCTGGCTCTGATGCAGATCTGGAGGGAGACCTAAGCAGCATCCCTGACATCAAGCACACCCTCTCCAGCCCTCAGGAGCATCTTTTCCAAGGCTCGCCACAAAAAGGGGGCAGTCCTGGACCCTTGGTCTCCCCGAAGCAGCCTGGCAGCGGAGCGTTGAAAGAAGAGCCGGTGGAGAAGCCGGTGCAGTGCCCACCAGTTCTTTCAAGTCAGGGGGAAGAGGAGGAGGGGGAGGAAGAGGAGGCAGACCATGAGGATCAGAGCACCGGGTCCCCTTCATCTGGTTCCTCACGGCCCCTCAAGGTGAGGATCAAGACCATTAAGACATCCTCAGGAAGCATCACCCGGACAGTGACAAGGGTCTCATCTGACTCTGAGCCTGGAGTGGCCAAATTGTTTTCGGATCACAGTGCACCAGAGACCCCAGCAGCTGAGGAAGCCCTACTCCCTGCCATCACCCAGAAGGAACAGGCCGCTCCAGAGAGCCCTGGCTTGAAGGCTGTGGCTGCCAGCCCAGTGAAGGTGGTGGAAGGCCCCAAAGTGGTCAGTGTCCAGCTGGGAGATGGCACCAAGATCAAGGGCACAGTGCTGCCCGTCTCCACCATCCAGAACGCCAGTAGTGCCATGCTCATGGCAGCCAGCGTGGCCCAGCAGAAAGCAGTGGTGCTACCCAGCAAGACCCTGACCAAGAACATCATCAGCTTGGTGCCTCAGGCCCTCCCCAAAGCCACCGAGGTCAGGAGTGGGGGGACAGTGCAGGCTGTGACTGCCCCCACCAGCCAGAAGGTCAATGGCACCACAGTGGTGGTGATGCAGCCACAGAAATCCTCGCCCCCTGTGGCTGGTACAGTCATCTCCCGCAGCCAGTCCAGCCTGGTGGAGGCCTTCAACAAGATCCTCAACAGCAAGAACCTACTGCCCACCTATAAGCCCAACTTGCTCCCTCCGGCTGAATCCAGCCTGACCCTCCCACCACTGGGATACCGCTGCCTAGAGTGCGGCGATGCCTTTGCCCTGGAGAAGAGCCTGGCCCGGCACTACGACCGCCGCAGCCTGCGGGTAGAGGTGACCTGCAACCACTGCGCCAAGCGGCTGGTCTTCTTCAACAAGTGCAGCCTATTACTCCATGCCCGGGAGCACAAGGACAAGGGGCTGGTCATGCAATGTTCCCACCTGGTCATGCGGCCCATCGCCCTTGACCAGATGATTGGCCAGCCGGACATCGCTCCACTGGTCTCCCTGGCCTCCCTGAATGCCAGCAAAATGGCCTCCCCAGCTGGCCTCACACCAGACATGGGGCTGGCCAATGGAGCCGCTGCCCAGGACCTGCCAGTCCTGCCTTTGACCAGCAGCACTGAACAGCCAGCCACCAACTCTTGCCAGTGCCTCGAATGCAAAGAGCAGTGCAAGGATAAAGCAGGCCTGGCAGCCCACTTTCAACAGGCCGGAAGCACAACCTCCACGGTAAATGCCCAGAAAGGGGAGAGGGCAGGGTAGACTCAACTGAACTCAGCGACCTAAGTCCAGGATGTCTCTGGTGGGTTGGGGCTCAGCTCCCACAATCCCTGGGCCTTTGAAGTCCAGCTCAAGGCCAGGTTGTCAGCCCCTGCTTCTGAGCCTGCTTTTGCAGGAGTATTAAGTGGCAGAAATCTCATTTGAGCGGCTTCTTCTATGGAAAGTCTTGTAAAAGTGCTCCTCACTTGTTTTGTGATCAGTTACAAAAAAGTAACTTTGCAGTCCTTGCATGTACAATCTTCACAAGTCTGCAAAGCAAGGAAAGCTGAAGTCACAGTTTCACTTGACAACTCCTTCACTTAACAACCAAGTTGCTGTTCCCAGCTGTGGTTGCTAAATGAGGACTGCTGGTACCATGAAAGGTCCTATATCTAGCACCACACTTTTCTTCCTTCTGCAACCTGAACAGAATTTGACATGGGGATAAGGCCACCCTCCAGGGAAAGACCATGAAGGCAGGCAAATCCAGGATGAGGCTTTTCCCAATAACAAAATGACCCCCTCCCCATCTTTGCACTTCCCCCCAGGTGTGCAACAGCTGTCCCATGATCATGGCCAACCGCTGCAGCTTCAGTGCCCACCAGCGCATGCACAAGAGCCGGCCGCCCCATGTCTGCCCCGAGTGTGGGGGGAACTTCCTCCTGGCCAACTTCGATGCACACCTGAAGGATGCCTGTCTCCATTTTTCCCGGAGGATCGGCTACAGGTAGGACGGTGCGGAGCCTCATCACCTGGGCGAGTGAGGTGGGATTCAGAGTTGAGCTTGGCCCAGCCCACTGTCCTTCAGTGGCAGGGACACCAGTCTCCTCTTCCTGCCCAGCACCCAGTGGGAGATTTGGCTAGCTTCATAAAGTGGGAAGATCAGGGGCTCTTAGTGGTCATTTACAGGGCAGCCAGGCAACTTCTTGCTTTGGGCCTGGCATGAAGGGTGAACTCAGCCGTTCTGGCCTCATCCACCAACACTCTCGGCTTCGTGACACTCAAAAATTTAAACAACGGCCCTGCACTTCTTCCAGGTGTCCGAGCTGCTCTGTCGTTTTTGGCGGTGTGAATTCCATCAAGTCCCACATCCAGACATCGCACTGCGAAGTCTTCCACAAGTGCCCCGTCTGTCCCATGGCGTTCAAGTCAGCCCCCAGCGCCCATGCCCACATCTACACCCAGCACCCGGGCTTCAGCAACCAGCAATCCAAGTAAGAGGTGGTCTCTCTGCCTATCCAGAAGGGCAGAGGGGTCCTGCTGGCATGGTGGCTGCAGCTGCCAGCCACTTCCGCAGCAGGCTGCCTTCCCTCACATCCCTGACTGTGTCTCCTCAGAATGATCTACAAATGTGCCATGTGCGACACGGTCTTCACCCACAAGCCTCTGCTCTCCTCCCACTTCGACCAGCATCTGCTTAACCAAAGGGTGAGCGTCTTCAAGTGTCCCGACTGCCCTCTTCTCTTTGCCCAGAAGCGGACAATGTTGGAGCATCTCAAGGTAAGGATGGGAGCTGGCCGAAGCCGAAAGGGCAGGGCAGGGCAGGGCAGCCGGGCCTAGCCTGACCATCTGCCTCTTTCTTCCTCCTGGGCCTCAGAACAACCACCAGCAGCAGAAGCCCAAGGAGGAACCCGTGAAGAAGCCAGCCCCCGCTGCTCCCCCCATTACCCCCAAGCAGGGGCCAGCTGAGGAGGAGCCCCCACCACCCGCCTCCAAGCCCTCCGAATCCTCGTCCTCCTCCTCTTCCTCCTCGGAAGATGACCCCCCCAGCTCCCCCGAGCTGCGCAAGAGCAAACGGGGCCGGTTCCAGCGCAAGACGGAACTGGGCAGGCGGTCCCGGAGCAATGGCTGGACCTGTGGGATCTGCCACTCCTGGTTTCCAGAGCGGGATGAATATGTGGTGCATATGAAGAAGATTCATGGGAAGGTGAGAAGGGGAACGGGAGACTCTCACCCAGGGGTCTCTTCTCTCCAGGCGTCTCCACGGCCAGTTCCCTTGAAGGGCAGGAACTAGCAGCCTCTAAGCACGTCCACAGAGCCAGCTAAGTGACTTGTGCGAACCCACCTGGGGAGAGCAGTTTGGAGGCCACTTTTGTGAGCCAGTATTCGTCCTGGGAGGAAGGTTCCCTCCGTCACGCCACAGCTTCTCTCTCCCCAGTGCGTGAAGAAGTTCCCCTGCCATCTGTGTGAGCGGTCCTTCTGCTCTGCCCCCAGCCTGCGCAGGCACATCCGGGTGAACCACGAAGGCATCAAGCGAGTCTACCCCTGCAGGTACATCCCCCACCCTCGAGCTACCTGGGGGAGGCCAAGGGGCAGGCTCTGGGGCCCCTGGGCCACCAGCTCTGGCTTCTCTTCTGCCCACCCAGGTACTGCACCGAAGGGAAACGGACTTTCAGCAGCCGTCTCATCCTGGAAAAGCACATCCAGGTGCGGCATGGAATCAAGGTGACCGACGCCAACCGGAGCCAGGAGGTGCTCGCCACCCGCTTGGGCTCCAGGAACTCCCAGGTAGACAGGGGTGTGGGGCTGGCCCTCCCCTGCCTGAGAGACCTGCATCTCTGCGGCAAGAAGGGGGCACTGTTCACAAAGTCACCTGGGCCCTGAGCAAACCAGGGAATGGTCTGATTGAGGAGGTGGAGAGGGAGGCCTTTTCCAGTCAATCAGTCTAGTGATCGATCGATCGATCCTCCCTTGGGGAACGTAGCTAGGGCGGTCACACCCAAGCGGAATTGGGTTCTACTGGGTTCGATTTGGCATCCCGGTTGCGTTTTCCAGTTTTGTTCAAATCCTGCAAAAGGTAGAAATTTGCTCTCCCCTCGTAGCCGCTCCCTTGGGTGGTGGAAGGGATTGGGGAGGGTCCTTTCAGCCCGCTGCTGCCAAGGGAAGTTTTGGTTGCTCCCCCCTGCTCTTCCTTGCCTGCAGATCTCCAGCCGGAAGCGCAAGCTCTCCTCCGATGAAGCAGACTCTTGCAGTGAAGAGCCCGACAGCACCACCCCACCCTCCAAAACCCCCAAAGGCAGCCGGCGGTCCCTCTACCACTGCCGCAAGTGTGGCTACATCGCCCCCACAGCAGCCGATTTCCAGGAGCACATCCCTCGGCACAGGACAGGCGAGAGCTCCCACCAGTGTCACGAGTGCGGACTCTGCTTCACCTCGCAGGTCTCCCTCAACCGTCACCGCTTCATTACCCACAAGAAGAAGCGAGGGATGGGGGAAGGGGGGGCCGGCATTCCCCGGGGGGGCCCAGAGGAAGGCTCCCCCTCGGCCACTGAAGGGAGCCTCTCCTGCACCGTCTGCGGCAAAGGCTTTGACACCCAGCTCAACCTCAAGACTCACTTCCGCACCCACGGCATGGCCTTCATCAAGGCCCGACAGACCGTGGGGGCCGAGAACTAGCCAGGCCCAGGGCAGACCCCAAAGCCACGGCGGGGGGTGATGGCATCCCCTGCCTGGCTCTTCCTGTGGCTTGAGTGCGAGATGTTGTCATGGGGGACCGGGAAGGCGCCTTATTTATCCTCCTAGCACAGCTTTCTGGGGCCGCTTCTTGAGTCAGGGCCTCCCTTGGCTGGTGACTGTGGGGCAGTTGGGAGTCCCGCTCTCTCCTTTTTTAAACCTCTTGCAGTCAAAGGTTGCAGGGCTTAAGTAGTAGAGAAAGTAGAAGTGTTAAATCCCACTCTTATCCCAGAAGTAATCCCGATAGGTCAGCCACTTCCCCACGCCCAGAAAGGGGCTGGCTGGACTTCAACCCCCATAATCCATTTATTGCCTCGAATACCTGGTGTTGAAGTATGATGCATCAAGAGGATGCCGTTTTGCAGGGAACGTCCCTGACGTAAAAGGCAGGGAACGCTGGCTCTTTGGCCACTGCCACTCCAATTTTCCTTTCCTGTCCCAAGACTCTGCGAGGATCCCACATAGAGGAATTATTAGCTCTTTCTTCCTACTCATATTTCACGCTTCTCCAGCCTTGGTGGTTTTCCCTTCTGCCCCTAGGGTGAGGAGGTTGCCTTTTCCTCCAAATCATGGCTTGATTCATTTCTGCCCCAGAAAAAACAAAAAAGGAAGGTGGCTTGGCCTGTCCTCCACAGACTGATGATGCCGGCTAGCTCAAAGCCAGAACAACTGAAACCATTCCAGAGCACAGGATTTGCAGGTCTGCGCTTGGCTCCAGCTTCTCGCTTTCAGCAGGATGCCTCCCCCACTATTGGGTCTTCATCTCTGTTCCCTCCTTTTTGCTGGGGTCCAAAATACCTCAAGAGCACCCGGTGCTTAGGAAGAATGAGGTTAGTCAGGGCCAGACCCTAACTAATTTTTGCATGTTTTTCACAGCGTAGTTTTGCTTCTGCTGGCTCTGCTGGCTCCGTGCGAGGCACCTACACCCCAATGGAATGGGGGCAGGAGACAGAAATTAGTTCCATGAGGGGAGGGGGGCCTTTCTCTCCAATGGGCCATAGCCAGCCTACTCAGAGGGGCATTTTCAAAGATGGCATGGATTGTGTTCTGCCCGTATGTTCCCCTTTGTGGGATGCCTGGTGATCCGGTAGGGATTTAGATAATCATGTGTTTGTCTGCCACAGCGATTTTTAGAGTCCAATCTCCCCTTCTCTCTCTTCCCACCGAAACCCCGATTTCTAGCACCATCCTAACCCCAAGCATGCCTTGACTGTTGAACCAACATCCAAAGCCACGTTCCCATCTGGTAACACCCAGGTCAGCCCTTCGGAAAATAAATGGTGGAGCCTCAGCCCAGCTGGACAGCAGCCAGTCGGGGCTAGCTGAGTGCAAGAGATGGCACCTTGTTTATCTGAACAGCTTAAACTACAGCTGCGGGTTCAAAAAGGCGCCTTTCTGCGCTTTAGGCCTTCATGTGCTTTACTTTCACCTCCCCACCCCTTCGAAGCGTGAAAATGACTTGGGTTTTTCTCTTAAAGTTATTTCTTTCAGGAAGGGGAATCTCTTTTGGTTTGTGTTTATTTTAGTTCTTGGGTTTTGTTTTGAGTTGTCACTAATGCAGACTAATCAAGTGTGAGTCCTTTAAACCAATCTTGTAATATAGACTTAAAAAAAAGAATGAAAGTAAACAGGTTCAGCTGTTGTGGTGGTAGCTTCTTATTTCCAGAAAGAGCATCTGAGAACACAGACCCTTTCCTGCTGGGCAAAAAAAAAAAAAAAGTGGGAGATGAGTTAAAATTAGGTTTTTATTATGATAATAATTTGCTTAGGAGTTTTTGTTAATTTGGTGCTTCAATTAGTATTCCCAAAATGGGGGATTGTGCAAAATTCTCGGTAGCTCTGGCAGGCCAGAGGCTGGTGGTCTTAAGCCCTTCAGGTCTGCTTTCGATGAACGTTCCTCTCCCACCACACCGCCTGTTCCCGGCTCTTGCGCAGAGCAAAGGACTTCTCAGCGGCTCTCATGCTTTCGGACGCTGGCTCCGGATTGCGGCTTCCGTTTTTCCAGAGGCCCAACACGGTGTGTCTCTCTGGTGGGCATCCGAGGGGCCTGCGGTTCCTCTGCCCCTTGGGAATTGCAGACCCTCTTTTTTAACAGCAGGAGGAGGCAGGTTTGGGCCAGTGATTCCATTTGCACATCGTGCTAAGTCAGGCTGCTTCCTTAATCATGGTCTGTCAGAGAAGCCGCTATGATCCAGGTTTCGCCCCTGATGTAAATTATGAGAATGTTGTCCTTGAATCCTTTCCCGGGGAAAACGAGGGGATTTTTTTTAAAATGCAGCTACAAATAAAACCCATTTTCAGAAAGGGCCTCGCTGTACATAATTTATTTCCCTTGCATTTCCTCTGCTGCCTGTGAATTCTAGGATTTCCCCACGGCAGGGCTTTTCTTTTGGAAGACTGGATTCACACTGGTCTTTAAGACCCAAGACAGAGGTTTTAGGTTTCGTCACGTTGGCTGGAGGCTTTTAGGAACTCGCTGCAAAGACACTTTGAGCGCGCTCCTCCCTCTCCAGCTACCTGCTTCCTCGGCTCAGGTCCACTGGCGTGGCTTTTAGGGCGGCGTCAGGTCCATTGGCCGATGCAGGAAACGCTCCGTCCTGCCTACCTATCTTGGCTGCCTTCAGAGGGCACAGGAGAGGCACCAGATCTCTCCAGGCTAAGGGGGCACCTTTCCTCGCTCTCTGCGGCTGCCCTCCTGCAGCGTCCCGGGGGCAGCCCCAGGTCTTTTCCAGTCACCGAGCCAAGGCCATGGGTGGCCCACCACGGCGGTGCAGGAGACAGGCAGTGCCCACCTCGGCTTCAGATCCTCTCCACGTAGTTCCCTGGGAACAGTCCTTCTTTCCCACGGATGCGGCCTTCCCACCATCCTGACGGATCTGGGAGGAGGAGAGACCAAAAGTCCACCAAGCTTAGGGTGGGCCGGACCCGTCTTCCGACCCCGCTGAAAAACCGCCGGGCGGCCTGCAAGGCTGCTCCCGGGCTCCGATCCCCTTCAAAACCAGCCCGCCAAGAGATGTCTCTGTCCTCACCTTCCTTGACGATTTCAATGAAATCGTTCGCGTTGAAGCTGAGTTCATCCGTGTCCTGCGCGTCGTAGGCATACAGAGCCCGGCACTGTGGGAGGCACGGCTGCGGTTTGGGTTTGGGTTTAGGCTTGGCCCGACCTCCTCCCGGGACGGGCTTGGCTTCCTTGCTCAGGTGGCGCCGAAGGCTGGAGCAAGAGAGGGGACTTTCAGCTGCGCTGTCTTTGCTGCAGTGCACGCCTGGGGGGAAGATGCCTCCGGGTGGCCCAGGAGCGAGGAGACCACCCAAGCCACGCAAAGGAGACGGGCGGTGTCAGAGGTCCCTGTCTGAGGGAGCGGACCCCTTTTCAGCCCGGCTAGCTCCAAGCGGGGTGGGCTTCAGTGCCCAGGGTTCCCCAGCCAGCCAGCCAGCATGGTGGGGGTTGAAGTCCACACGCCTTGCTGCTGGCCAGGCCGAGAACCCTGCCGGTTGAGGTCACATGGAGACCTCTGGAAGGAGCGTGGCTGCGCGCCCGGTGGGAAGCCGCCTCACCCAGCCACCCCTTGGTCCGGGACGCCCATGAAGCCCAGGTCAAGCAGCACAGGAAAGGCTCTGGCACGCGGGCTGGCTCCCTGCCGGGGCAGGCTGGGTTGCTCCATGCTGCTCTGCCGGGTCATGGAGTGGCGGTGCTGGGAGGAGGGCCTCATCCCCCGGCCACGGCTGCCCCACGGTGAGCCTACCAAGGAAGAGAAGGTCAGCGGCTGCCCTCTGCCCGAGGAGCGCGAGGCATCCGGCCCTCCAGACAGACGCCGCCGAACTGCCCAAAGATGGTCAAGGGTCATCCTGGAAGCGTGTCGGAAGCCGCCCGCCTGCTCTTGCGCGCAGCCCCTCCCAACCGGAGAGGGTCCCGCTGGGTGGATGGTGGCCCAAAGGGTTGCTTTGGGGCCAGTTGTATCTCCAGGAGGCGTGAGACGGGGAAATGCTGGCTCAGGAGAGCCCACGAATCAAGGCGCCCTGGGGGCAGAGTGGAGCAGTTACCTGCGCTGGGCTGGGCACTCCAGCCGAGGCCAGGGCCTCCCGCACAGCACCGGCTCTTCCTGGTGTCCTTCCGGTGAGGTCCTGAAAATTTTGCAGATCGTGGATCGGCACGTGCCGCTGTCTCGCTAGTCCCCCGCGGGCTCAGCACCCCTCCCGCCCCAAATCCAGCTTACGGGCATTGCGGGGAAGGCCAGGCCCGATGCTGACCACCAGCACTTTGCCGCTGGTGCGGAGAAGAGCCAGATCCCCCTGGCAGATCTGGAACTGGATCTGGCGGGAGCCAGCTGCTCCCCAGGGCCCCCAGCCATCTTTCTTCACCTTGAACTCCAGCCTGGGGGAGACACACATGGGTTGTATTTAGAGGACTCGGGCAGGAGGCAGAAACCAGGGTGCTGCCTTCCTGAGGTCAGAGTGGCCAGTTTAGGGTTGGGTTCAGATCCTCAGTAATCACTGCTAAGCGGTTTGCCACGGTTGCTTTCTGGGATGCTTTTTGAGTGGGGTCTCCTGATGGTCCCCCATCCCTGTTTTTCCTGGAAACTGGCTAAAGGCAGCTCGGGACGGCCGCCGACTCCCCCCGCTCGGGGAAACCACCAAAAGAATAATGCCGTGGAGACGATTCCCCTGGGCTTAGCCAGGGCCGGGAAGGAGCCCTGGAAACGATGCGTGGGCAGGAGGAGCAGACCCCAGAA
This sequence comes from Acrochordus granulatus, assembly GCA_032468055.1. Taxonomy (NCBI): domain Eukaryota; kingdom Metazoa; phylum Chordata; class Lepidosauria; order Squamata; family Acrochordidae; genus Acrochordus; species Acrochordus granulatus. The sequence continues at coordinate 105,704 of JANHZU010003598.1, forward strand.
CCCCAAGCAGGACCAGACTCTGCAAAGGGGCCTTCCTGCCCCCCACCCCGGAGGGAGGAAGGCGGCTGCGTACTGGTTGCTGAACTTGATCGGGAGCTGCTTCCGGGTCCTCTCCTCGTGCCGCTTGCAGAGCAGGCTCAGCAGCTCGGTCTTGAAGACGCACTGCAGGACGGTGTCGTACTGGGCTTCGTGGACGATGATGAAGTCGTCCTGCAGCGTGCTAGAGGAGGGGGCCCGGGGTGGTCAGGAGGGGAGGGGCGGGGCGGGGCGGCCCCAGCCCTGCTTGAATGGCAGCCGCTGAACTTGGACAGCTCCGCCCTCCCCCTCCACCAGGTGGGAAGGAATCACGCTGGGGGCCCGGCGGGAATTGGGCTCTGGGAAGGGGCGATCTGGACGAAAAACCCGGAGGAGGAGGATCTGCAAACGGCTGGGAGGCCCACAGCCTCCCTGGACGGCCAGTGGCTTCGAAAGGCCTTTACTTCCAGCCGTCTCTGCAAGGGAAGCGGCGACACCTGTCCCTCCCCGGTTCCCCTGCTCACCTGAGGGAGAGCGACTGGATCCTCTCCACCTCCAGCTGCCTCTTGAGCACCTCCTTAATGGCCCCCTTCTCAGGCCCTTGCTTCACCTTCTCCCGGCCGATCAGGTAGAGGCATTTGGTGGTGAGGATCAGGTCCCGCTTGACCGTCTGCAAGAAGGACCAAGAGGAGGGTTCACTTCCTGGGGAAGCAAAATGCCCGTCTGCCCAGCACCAGTACCCAAGGCTGCCTGGGGGCCAAATCTGCTGTAAAATGCTTCGGAAAGCACCTGAGAAAAGGTTATCCTTCGCTCTGGTGCGGAACCTCCAGCCGCAGGCATGGCCTATCTTATGCCTGTCAAGAGGAGGAAACAGGTAAGCAGCCAGACCCAGCAATGCCACGGCTCACCTTGAAGCGCCGGTCATACTTGGTGATGGTATCCGCAAAGTCGACACGCTCCCTCCGGCCCAGAAAGCGACGCAACTCGGGGTGGTTCTCCAAACCTATGTAGTCTCCCATAAAATTACGATTCAGGCTGTTGCGACGGCGCTCCTTCTTGTTGAGGACAAGGTTGGAAGCTTTGCGGGGAGGTGGAAAAACCAGGGTTAGGCCTGGCTGCAACTGGCACGGGGTGCCAAGGGCGAGCCCCTCTTCACATGCTCAGAGACCACCTGGCCTGCCTTCCTCTGCAGCAGAAGAGCTCCAAAGGGCAGCTGTGGCTCAGTTTTGCTCACTGCACTTGGGCAGGAAAGGAAAAACCCAGGGTTGACCACTTTCAAAAAAGCAACTGGACTTTTGCTGGCGACTGGACTTGTGATCTTGCTGCAAGACATGAGCTGGATTAATGAGAACATGCACCGACGACCCAATTTTGAATTCTGCCCCAAGTTTTGCAGAAAAGAGAAATGGGACGAGGGAGAGGATGCCACCATTTCTCATCCCTTTAAGCAAGGCGGAGTGGCATGGGCTGCTCCTGGCTGGCTCCTCGGCTGCAGCCCAGCCCAAGCACCACCGTTTCTGCCTGCAACTCCTCTGCGCACGCGTGCAGGGCTGGCGGTCATGCCGAGCGACTCACCGTCTTCCCTCATCTGCATGTTTTTACGGACAGCCACGTGTTTGCGCCAGGCCTTCTGAATCACCCGGGCGAAGCCGTCGTAGCGCCTCTCCCGCATCTCCTCCAGAAGGAAAAGCTGCAGGGGCAACGGAGGGGAAGCGGGACCTGCCAGGCTCTGAGGACAAGGCAAGGAGGCCGAGGGGCGGGTGGGCCTTTCCACTTCCCTTCCCCCAGGGCAGCGCTGCCAGACGGGGTCCTCCCACTCACCGATTCGGGGGCTTTGATGAAGACCTTGGTCCGCCCCAACTGGAACTGGTCGGGGTCCACGTTGACTGACTTCATCAGGTGCACCACGCCCTGCCTCTCGTCGCCACGCCAGGATGGCCACGTCTCCGGCGTCAGGATGGCGTACCTGAGCAGAAGAGAGAAGGCGAAAAGACGGATCGGCGTTTTTCGGTGCTGCCATAGAAAGGCTGAAAGGTTCTCCAAGCCGGGCACTACCGGACAGAGAGCTCTTCCTCGGAGGTGCCCGAGATGCAGTTTTGGCAGGTGGGTCAAAGCAGCAGGTTTTGGGGGTGATGAAAGGGGCTGCCAGGAGCTCTCACCTGTGCAGGAACTTCCGGAAAACCCGTCGATAAGCATACCCTGCCCGGCGCACTCGGATGTTCTCTTGCAGCCCCAGATATTCCACTTGATGCTTCACCCTGGAAGGTGGAAAAATTGAGGCTTCTTTGAAGCCCCCCGCCGCACTCCTTTCCTGCTGTGGCCCATTGCTCACAACTCCCAGAATTCCCCAGCAGCACGGAGCCCGTCTTACCGGCTCTCCTCCCAGTCTCGGGGCTTCTTGGTTTCGTTCGGCTTGATGCATCGGATGTAATGAGGGCTGCACTTCATCAGCGTGCTCACCAAACTGTTGGCTTGTTTCTTTGGAGGCAGGGAGGAGGGGAGGAGGGAAGGAAGGGAGGAAGGAAGAGTTGGAGGAGGAGGGAAGGGAAAAAAACGGTCGCTGCTCTCGTCATCGTGTTCACCAAGGGCCGTGCAAACCGTCGCAATGGGTCAGGGTTCCTTTCCTCCAGGGTCGGGTCGGGGGGTCCACCTTCTGGGCAGCCTCCCATTCCCGCATCTGCAAAAGGGCTCCTTCCCTGCCCCAACCTGGCTGGGCCCCCCTACCTTGATCTTGCTGCCTGCTGTGGTCGGGCGCCCCTTCTTCTCCGTGCTGAGGCTTTCGGGGAAGAGGTCCCGGATGAAGGGGCTGGGAGGCGGGAGGAGACCGCGTCAGGGTCATTCCCAGGAGGGAGTGACCATCACCCGGAGAGCAGGGAGGCATGATACCCTTGACGGGGCATGACTGCCCCTCACGGGCTCCCTGCCTCCGCTTTCAGACCCTTCCCCACCCTGGCCGAGGGAACCAGCCCTTAAAACGCGCCCGTTTCATCCAGGGGGTGCAGGCAGGCTTCAAAAGGGAGACCTTTGGCTCCCTCGAGAGATGCGCTGTTGGGCAGAGATGAAGACTGGAGAAGCTTTTGGGAAACAGGGCGGGTGGGGGAAGAGAAGCCGCTGGGGATCCTCGGAATATGCGAACCGCACGCACGCACAGCACGGCACACAAGCACCCTCACATTTCACTGCTCTGCATCAGCTCCACTAGATCTGTGAACAGCACATCCCGGTTGCGCTCGCAGAACCCTCCCACATCGTAAGAGACCTGCACAACCAGGAAAAAGGCAGCTTGAGTTCCAGCCGGCCCTTGCGGGGTCCAACGGGCCAGCTTGGGGGTTCCCCGGCCCTCACCTTGCCAGCGTAGTGATGGATAATGAATCCCTTGTTCCAACTGTTGAAATGGGGGTGCGTGCCGAGGGCCGACTGGAGCTTCTGCAGCAGGGTGTGGTCGGCCCCCTCGCCCTTGGCGTGCATGGTGGCGCAGACGTCATCCAGGATGCTCATGAGCCCTGGGGGATTCTGGGAGGGGAGCGAGGGATTGAAAAGTGAGATAGGAGGCGCGTGGCCTCTTAGGGGAGTTCTGCCTCCCCTCGCGGTCCCGTCTGACTCCTTTGAAGCCTCCTCCTCCCCTGCAGGAACCATCCTCAGCCTCCTGCGCAAACCCAGGAGTGGCATGTTTCCGTTGCGGACTTAAAGCGAGCCGGTGATGTTTCCTCTCCTCCGGAATTGAAAAATGAGTCCGTAAAGGGAACTCCTCTTTCCCTGCCTGAATCAGGACTCTCAGGCCTTTTGATCACCCCACTTCAGCCAGCACAGCTCCGTCCATAAAGTCCAGGCACCTTGCGGGGAGTTTAGCAGAACCGAAGGGCAGAAAACATCTGTGCGCTTTTCGGCCACCCAGAACTGGTGCCGTCCAAATCGTCTTTACATCCACCAGGTTTTTCACTCACCACTTTGTTCTCAATCAGGTCGCACACAACCTTGTTGTTGAAATAATCGATGGCGTTCCATCGGATGCCCTCCTGAACATATTCCTCCTGCAGACAGGAAGGAGAGAGAGAGCGGAGGAGAAAGCGTTGAAGCAGGGAGGACCCGACAAAGGAAGCCAGACGCGGATCTCAGCTCAGCTTCGCCCTGATTTTTCGGGCGGCAAGTCTGCCGACCCGTCTTGGCCATCTTTGGCAGTTCTTTCCCGTTCAAAAGTTCTCATCCTTTCTTCGATACGCACCCGTGCGTAGCCGCCCGACCCTACAGCATTGTCCCTCCCACGCCGGAGCGCTTTCGCCAAAAACTGGCGGCCGCCCTCGAGAGCACCGCTGCCGCTCGTCCAGCAGTTGCTCGGGGTGATGCCGCTTCGTTTGGAGCGCAGCGACCTGCCACCTCTTCCCGAAAGCAACTCGCTCGGCGGCAGTTCTGCCAAGAGCCTCCAGGAGGATCGGCCTGCGCATTCCTTTGGAAACCGCAAGCGTTCCGCTTCTTCCGGGCCTCCAGTGTTTGCCCCCGACCCACGGTACAGAAACGTGCGAAAAATCCCCCATTTGCAAACAAACAAGGAAGGAAGGAAGGAAGGAAGGAAGGAAGGGTCAACTCGCCTGCTCAGCCTTCAGGGTCAACTCGATGAAAATCTGCTGCAGTTTTTCGTTCACAAAGTTGATGCAGAATTGTTCAAAGCCGTTTTTCTGCAGGAGAGAATCGGGACCTCGGGTCAGGCCGGCGCCGAATGCACGCGACGTCGGGGCGAACGTGGCCGGCTCAGCGAGGGGATCCGCAAGCGGGACTCGGAACGGCACCGGCTTCCGGCACTGGCGGCGCCCCAGGCTCAGCACAGAAGCCGCCCTTCCAGGTCCTGGGCACTCAGCAGACCGGCACCGGGCAGCCGCAGCGACGCAACGGCGAGCTGATGAAGCCCCCGCGGCGGGGCTTGCCTCAGGGGGGGCCGTGTTCCCCTTGCCACAACGGAAAGGAGCGGACTGCCTCTCGGGAGAGGCGTGCCCCTTTCCCACCCGCGAGGGAAGCTGCTCCCGAAACCAGGTTCGGCCCAGCTGGGCTGCTTCGCACAAGCCGCCCCCCGTCAATGAAATTAAGCAGCCCAGCTCCAACAGAGGAGGAAGCGCCAGGGAGGAGGGCGGCGTGGGAAGACCTCTCCTTCACCGTCTGGGCAGCCAGGAAAGGAGGGGGTTGCACTCCAGGTTTACCTGGAAAATTTCAAAGCCGTAAATGTCCAGGACCCCAATGTTGTACTCCTGGTGCTCCTTCTCCATCGCCTTGTTGACGGCCTGGGGAGGGGGGCAGCCGGAAAAGGGGAAAAATGAGGGGTGGACCCAGCAATTTTCCGGCCAAGCAGCGGCGCCTCCCGGCCGCCTTGCCAGCGGAGTTTCCACCTTGCCTTGCTGTCTCCCGAGAGCCGCCCAATTCGCACGACATTTCGACCCTCCCCCCGGCTTCGGAAGCCCCACTGGTGGAGAGTCGAGGTCCGGCTGGCCACTCACATCCACCAGGTAGTCGAAGAGCCGGGCATAGAGGGCCTTGGAGAGGGCGTCTCGGCTGAAGTTGGCCTGCTCCACGTTGAGCGTCACGTCGATGACCTCCTGCCGGCCGCCCCACCTGCCGTCCATCTTGCGGCTGGTCAGTTTCTCTCGGAGGCGCTTCTGGTCGATGGCCAAGAGGTAGGATGGGAAGGCCAGGACTGTGGAGAGGGACGGGCGAAGCCGCAGCTCAACCAGCCATCGTCTCCATTCCGAGCTTCGCCCCGTGGGCCCCTCGGCCGCTGCACAGCAGCCGTGCCGCTGACCCCTGCCCTGCCCTGCACGGGAGGGGCTCTGGGGGGGACCGGGCCCAAATCCCCAGCCCGCCCCCGCTCGGCTGGCGTGGGCCCCGCTGCCCACACTTACAGTCCTCGCTTTCCACCACGGCGTAGTTGCCCGACTCCCGGAAGGTGATATTGCCCAGGTGCAGAATGCCAGCCACGATCTGCAGCACCAGAGCTTGCTCTTCCTCCGAGAGGCCAATCACCTCCATGGCTGCCTGGAGAAGGGGGGAAGGGGAAGGGGAAGGGGAAGAGGAGGAAGGCATCAGCTGCGTGGAAACGGGCTCCCCGAGGCACAGCGAGGACACGTCAGCCCGAAAGCTGTGGGAGCAGCCGTCAGCCCCCAGTCTCATCCTGGCACTTTGCTTTGGCAACGGCTACTTTGGAACAGTGGCCGTGCCAGCTCCAAGCGCTCCCCAAAAGCGGAGCTGCTGCTTAAAAGTGCAGACGGGGGGCCCCTCGGGCAAGAGGTGAAGGCCGAAAGGAACCTGAAGGGACTCGGTGATGCCCCAACCAGCGCTTTGTCTGGGAACAAACCGGCTTTGTTGGCCCAACCCAGGGCACCTTCGCCTGCGCCATTACCGTGGGCCTCGCCCCAGAGGAAGCAGCTGACCCGAGTTAACATTACAGGAGAAATATTCGACCGGCTGACAACGTAGGCTTGCCTGTAAATCGTTTTTTTCCCTTCCAACCTCACAGAGGGAAGCGGAAGGACTATAATTCCATCAAGGAACTGCAAGCAAGGAGGTGGCCGGGGATCATGAGTGAGGTAGTCCCTTGGCCCCTCGTTCAGACGAGGAGGCTGCCTTTCCTCAAAAGCTGGGTGCAAGGGAGTGAAACGGCCCTTCTCCCGGCATCCCTACCAAAGTCTCCTGAAATTCCTGCCGGTCGTTCATGTCGTCCACTTTATACACCGCAGACTGATTGAGGTAGTAGTAGTAATCCGGGGTGGTGATGCCCAAATTCTCCTGCTGCTCCGGGCTGGCTCCTTCCAGTAACTGCGCTCAGACAAGGGGAGCCAGAGAGGTGGGTTCAAAATGCCACATTTGGACCACGGAAGGAAAGGTAAAACGCTTGCCACCCGGTCTGCAGCAGGACGCCCAGGACGATGGCCGTGGGCAAGGGTGGGGAGGACGGGCTTGGGAGCCAGGCCCACCCAGAGGGTCAGGGTCCGCTGGGCGCAGAGACCTCCCTCGGCCACCCCCTCACCTGGTAGTAGATGTGGAAGCTCCTCTCGCCAGCATTCTGGCTGACCACGCGGGATTTTTCCAGCAGGAAGTTGGAGATTTTCCCTCCGTCTGGTTCCCCACCGCGGCTGAATTGGATCTCAAAATATTTGCCCTGGGGGCAAAACAGAGGCTTCTTAACCTGCCCCTTATGCACTCCCTCCCTGCACCCAAGCCTGAAGCGGAATCTTTTCTGCCACTCATTCATAATTTTCACGCGCTCTGCCTAAGTTTGCAGCGGTGTGCATCCGGCGATGGTGGTGGACCAGTCGGGCATGGGCCGGTCCTCTTGGACCCGCCACTGTCCCCAGGTGCGTTGAGCTTGGCTAATCTCGAAAAGCTCCCCAGGGCCAGGCCTGGCTGAGACCCCACCAGGGGATCCCAGGGAAGCATTTTGGATTGAAAGGTCAGAGCAACGCCTCGAAAGACGACCAAGCATGGTAACACACTTCCGTGCCGTTCCCGAGGGAAGCGCAGGGACGCAGACGCAGCAGAGGCGAGCCGAACACACGCTCAACGCTTGCTGACGGACCCCGGGTCCAACAGATCCTCCCCGGGCACCTCGCACTCACAAATCGACTTGAATTGTTGTTTCGCACTGTCTTTGCATTCCCAAACGCCTCCAGAAGTGGGTTGGACTTCAGGATGATATCTTTTACATGCTGGAATGAAAATGTATTTTGATTTATTTCCGTCCTACCTTTGCTGTTTTCAAGGTGCCGGAATGCCTCACCTTTCTTCCTTCTCCTTTCTCCGTGACCCCCACCCCGTGAGCGGGGCTGGGCTGAGAGAGCGCGACTGGCCCGAAGCCTCCCAACCAGCTCTCGTGCCCGAGGCAGGACTGGAACTCACGGCCGCCTTTTTTCCTTCACCACGAGGCCGAGAGGGGCAGCCTCAGGGGCCCGCTGCCCGCCGCCAGTCCGGTGGAAGCTGGACCGGTGGGATCCGGGCGGGCGTCACTGCGTGCCAAGGCGAGCCGCTCACCTGGACGCTGGGCCCTCCGCCGGACACCTTGGAGATGTAACTCATGATGTATTTGGCCGCCACGGTTTTGCCAGCTCCGCTCTCCCCACTGGGAGGGAAGAAGGAGGGGTCAGGCGTGACATAAGCCTTGCACGGCCCCTTACACCACCCGCCACCAGGCTCACCTGATGATGGCGCACTGGTTCTCGCTGTCGATCAGCATGTTGCGGTACATCTGATCCGCCAACGCATAGATATGTGGGGGGTTTTCATACTGGGCCTGTGGGAGAGACACACATCACGTCCCAGCTTTGGTCGGGTGGCTGGAGCTCATCTCGTCCAGCTGGACTCGAACTGGAAATTTTGCCGTTTGGCGCCCGTAGCCCCAACACATCTGGAGCCACGTCCAGGCAAGCAGGCCGCACTTACCGCTCCCTGGTACATCTCGATCTCCCGGTCCGTGAAGTATGGGAGCTGCTTGAAGGGGTTGACGGAAATCAGGACAGGGCCGATGTACGTCTTTTGGTTTCCGAGTTAAGGGATGGGATGGAAAGGCAGGCGGCAGCGGCTCTGGGCTGTGAAGGGTCAGGCTGAATCCCTGCCTCGTCCAGCCCCCTCCCCCTGTGGCTTCCTTCCAGAGGTAGACTCCTCTTGGGCAGGGAGGCTCCGCCACTCCACCCTGAATGGGGGCCTGACTGCACATTCCCAGAGATTCTCCTCCTCGGGGAAACCTGCCGGCCCACCCCGGGGTCAGAAAGGGATACGAAAATGTAGTCATCCGTGAACCTCTTGCGGAGGTTCTCCACAATGGCGTCCTCGTGGATCTTTGGGAGCAGGACCATGTCATCCACCCCGCTCTGCTTGACATTCTGGATGTGCCAGTGGTATCGTTCTTTGCTGCCCTGAAAAGCAAGGAGGGATTTGGGGAGGGCTCCTTCCCGCCCCCCAGGCTAGACAGAGCTGGGCATCCCCTTGAAAGCCCCGGCCAGATTCCAAGCACGGTTTGGAAAGCGAAGAGCCGCGATCTCCCGGTTGCACAGCTCCGCGGGTCACCTTTGTCTTTAGATCTTGGCTGGGGGGCCAGGGGACACCGACCGCAGGCCTACAAGGGGTTCTTTTCCTGCACTCCCAGACGGCACCGCCAAAAGCCCCCCGCCATCAGGCGGCCTTGGAACTGCCCCAGCCGTGCCGGGTTTCGCACACACTTCGCAAAGCCCCAGCCCAGGAAGGGCACGTTGCCAACTGCAAGGGGGGAAAACCTCCAGGAAACGTTGGGTGTTGGCGGAGAAGCTGGCTGAGCAAACTTGCGGCTCATTAGCATGGCAAGGCTGCCCCGGGAGAGGCTTTGGCTGAGCCTGCTGGACAGGCGAAAACTTTCGGGAGGG
>JANHZU010003599.1:0-12768 GCA_032468055.1 Acrochordus granulatus
GACTCCGGGAGGCAGTGCAAGACAGGGGGGCCTGGCGTAATGCAGTCCATGGGGTCGCGAAGAGTCGGACATGACTGTGTGACTGAACAACAACAACTGGCTTGCTGAATCAGGATGGGGTTGTATAGATCTCCACAATTATTACTCTGAATGTATATGTCTTCTCTGCAGCAATCTTTTTGACAACAACCATTTGCATCCCAAGTTAATGAGTTGCCATCAAATTCTCTTATTGATTCTAAAATGTCTTCCTTTTCGTTTAACAGCTTTTGTGCTTCTTCTGTGTTCAAATAAGAACTTTTTTCTTTCTGTTCCAGCTAGCTATAAATAAAATGGACAAGAAATCCCATTTTCTTCAGGTACAGAAATAATGATAAATAATCATTTTTCAATATCTTATTTACATATATTCACCTTTTAAATCTTCAAGTCTTGAGAAAAGTTCTTTAAGTTTCTCTTTGTTGTTGTTTGGATTGCCCAAGAATGTTAATTTGTTTGGGCAAGGCTGGCTGTGTGTGTACAAATTATGATAAACACAGGGGACATATTTTTCTTTCTCAAAAAAGCTTGATTCTTGGTCGGGCTTTTGTGTTGTACAACCTAGTGAATGTTAAAACAGTTGGAGAACAATTAGAAGAAAATACATTTAGCAAGTTACAATGGAAAAGTGCTTTAGGCAATATAGAGACTGCAGACAGGTGCTAAATATTTTTTACATAGTATCACACCAAAGCACTACTGTTCTCAGTTTCTATGGGATATAAACATGCTGTCTTCACACAGCAACCATCATACCATAACTGTTATATGGCTTCACCTGTCCTCAGGGCTAAAAAGTCAATTTCAACATCATTGTTTTAATAAATAATAACATTAGAAAACACAAAAAAAGTTGGATCAACTGAATTTAGTGTGTGCGAACTATTTTTCTTGCCACTTTACCTATCATTCTCAGTCAATTGGATGAGACAAAATTTGCTTTCCACTCCCAAGGAATGGAATTTCAGGCTGTGGTGTTATATATTTATTGTTATATGGTAGCCAAGGATTGTGTGCAAATGTTGTGTCTTTCACAAACATCTCTGCAGGCTTCTTGATTTCCTATGATTTAGTAAAAACCGGTAGGAAGACATTATGAAGAATCTCTTCCCATTTATTTAGCTTTTTTAGGAGCTAAATAAATTGGGAGGCAGGAGAGCAGTGGCTCAGTGGTTAAAGATGCTGAATTCGAGACTTGACTAGCGCAGGATGGGGTGAGCTCTTGTCACTCGCTTTGGCTCCTTCCAACCTAGCAGTTTGAAAGCATGTAAATGTGAGTGCATAAATAGGTATTACTTTGGTGGGAAAATAATAGGAACATGAAAGGAGCCCCAACTGGGCCTCCCCTGGGCAACGGTGATGTGACCGGCTAATCCTCTCAACCTGGAAGTGCCTTGGTAGGTGCTTCCGACAGAAGTACAATACAGTACAGTTTGGGACTCATCAGAAGAAAAGGAAAGAAAGATGTAATGAGAAACAAGGCCATCAATAGTAGCATCTGTGTTCCCACTAACAATAAAGTAAGTTCAAAAACAGATCTAGAAGAAATTTGTAAGAAATTCCAAAGGATTCTGACAATAAGGGAAAAAAAGAAACTGCTCTTTCATAAGGAAAGAAAACTTTGAAAAAAATGCATGGTAGAGTTTGTCAAAGCTTAGTTCATGAACACTAGGGGAAAGGAGCATGGAAAATAAAAGTAGAGATTCTGCAATCCTTTCTGAGTCTGATTTATAACTGGACTTGTCAAAGTTAATTGCTCTTAATTAGAAAATGGCTCAATTTATTGAAAACCCAACTTTTGGGAACTTCAGTTTTCTTCCCTGCACTGTCCACCATCAGCACCCAAAGACGTTTGTTTTGGCATGCCTATTAATAAGAAAAAGATATTTGTCTTATTCTTTCCTCCTGCACGTTTTATGATCCAAAATGAGAACACCCTTAAGATAATACATTTATGAAGGCTAAGATGATTTTGTTTCTTTTGAATTTTGCTTATGTGTTTTTGAAATAATTTTTATATCCATTCTTGGAAAAAAAGAGTTATCACTCAAATATATATAGTTTATGGTTGTTCTACTCTTTTTAGTATCTTGTCTGTTTTCCTGAATTGTCATCAGTAATGAAGGTACTTTTTCCCCAGAAATTTTTCAGATGGATTCTTATTTGTCTTGTGAATCAACAATATTTAGAAACAGAATTTTCTTGAAGCTACTAGTTTTCTTTTTTTTCTTCTTTCCTTCTTATGCGGCCAATTAACATTAACTTTGGGTGGCATGCAAACAAGTTAATAACAATAAGAAAAATAATTCATGTCAGAACAAAACAAATCAAATTGACAAATGACACTAATCGATAGATTATTACATCATGTAAAGACAGCTAGGAATTCTGAGAGTTGAAGCTGAATTCTGAAGCATTTTAAAGTTGCCAAATCTGAGAAACACTGGGCCAGCCACTTGATACATCTAATGAAATGAGCTGCAATTCATAAAAGCTTCTCCTTTTGGATAGAAATTGTTAGTCAGAAGAGATGATTGCACACCTACAAAATAAAGAGTCGGACACGACTGCGTGACTGAACAACAACAACAAAATATTAGATAACTAATATTGTTATGCATTACATTATATTGTTGTTTATTGATGTTGCAAGTATACTGAGAGCTGCTGTACCAGAGTCAAAATTCTTGTGTGTCTAACCATGCTTGGCCAATAAAGTATCTGAGTATCTGAGATGCTATCAGGCTGCAAAAAAGTCTTTGGTATTTCAAAATAGGAGTAGAAACTTTATTGTAGACAAAATATGATCCCTCAAAGACCACAAAATGGGCTGCCTTAAAGATTAATATATGTATTATTACGTAAGCTTTCCTAACTCCAATGCAAGCTCATGTAATAAATAATGTCATTTATTACAGCTTTAAGACCAGAAAAATACAAACTTATAGAAAAGAAATGTATTTAATCTATAAAGTGCCAGAAGTCTCTTTGTGGGAGTTGTGCTGTAAGAATTATATTTGGCCAAATTGTGCTCTATTTTATTTACTGCTTTCTGAACAAAAACTGATAGTCTTTTATATGTTAGAACTTAATGGATCTGTACCTGTTTAATTTTATATGATAGTGTTCTTGTTTTATTACATACCTATTTTGATTTGCCCATTTCTCTTTGGACAAAAATGGCTATGCTTTATTTAATATGTACTGTACCTTTTTGCTTATCTACTGAGATTTTTCAAAAACATCAAAAACCAAAATTCTAACCTGAGAGCTCTAGACTTTCAAAATTTATCTCCACGGCTAAAAATCTAATTTCCATACACATTTTTCTTTGCTTTGCTCAAGGATATGATGTCACACAGTTTTATTTGGCTGGTTAGTTTTACGGATCCTTAATAAACATAATGAACCACATAATCAAAGGCAAGGGAAAGAATGGATGAGGTAGCAGGGAAGCTTAAGTTCAGATTCAGATAGTTGGCTAAGTATTGGCTAAGCGTGGTTAGACATGAAAGAAATTTGACTCCAGTACAGAAGCTTTCAGCAAGACAACAGTAGATAGAATAATAGCAATAAATGAAGTTAAAGTGTGCATCTAAAGTGTGCAGCCAGTAGAAAGGGAATATTATAAAGTGCATAAATAGAACCACTATATATTGATAAGTTATACAAACACATTAGACAGAACTGCTGAGTTAGTTTTGAATTCTTTGCACTTTGTGACTGTTCACATAGTATGAATCAAATATTCAGCTGAATGATGACATGGGGGAAATCATTCAGGGAATATTTCATAAATCATTCAGGGAAACAATCCCTGTGTCTAATTGTTTTGGTATACAAATCCCTGTAACACAAACCAGAGGGAAGAGGTTCAAACAAATTGTGACCAGGATGAGAGGAATCTGCAGATATTTTCTCCATTCTTTTTTTGATCCTTTCAATATACAGGTCCTCTATGGAAGGCAGCTAGCTGCAATTACTCTTTCTGCAGTCCTGACTGTTCTTTGGTGACTGCACCTGTCCTGCATGGTTGCTGCACTGAACCAGACAAAGAGCAGACTGTATGATCCCACTGTAGAACTGTATCAGCAGCTCTTGAGGCAGGTTGAACTTCTGGAGCTGATGCAGAAAGTACATCTTCAGATGTGCCTTCTTAATAATGGTGCTAATGTTATCTGTCCATTTCAAGTTTTGGGAGATTATAGAGCCCAGGAACTTGAAGGACTGTACTGCTGGTAAGAGGGGGTGAAATAAGAGGACTCTTCCTAAAATCTACCCTCATCTCCATAGTTTTAAATGTATTCAGTTCTAAGTTATTCAACTGCACCACAGTTGTTCAACTTCCCATCTGTACATAGACTCATCACCATGAGTCCAATGACTGTTGTGTCATCTGCAAACTTCAGAATTTTGATAGAGGGGTCCCCAGAGATGCAGTCATTGGTGTAAAGTGAAAAGAGTAGTGGAGAGAGTTGTGGCTGGTTATTTCACAAGCACCTGAAAACTGAGAAACCCATGTTATTCTCAGTAATCCAGGTCATGTCTTGTAGCAAAATTGCAAACAAAATTTGCAAACTTTCTTAAAAAGGCAACTGGACTTTTTTTATTAGATGTTATAGGGAAATGTTTCAGCTCCTATGCAGGAGTCTTTCTCAATCCCATATGAAAAAGGAAAAATGGTAATGAATATATACATTTCTCAAAAGAGGCAGGAAACAGTGAAACAGGATACACTGAGTTCTCACCTAACAAGCTAAAACAGAAGTTTACCAATAAAAATTTGAGAGACTATAGCCTTATAGTCTTAAATCACTTAGCTTAATCACATCAGAGTCTGCTAAAAGGTTATTTTCCTGCAAACATGTTAAAACTGAATTGTAAACAGGAGATAATTGAAATCTTGTTCCTCCCCCTCTATTGATGGAAGGATTTAATGTTTACACACACACACACACACACACACATTATTTTATTCCTCTTGAAATTCAGTTAGTTTCTTTATCAAGAATTTGGAATTTTGATCATGAAAAGTATGTCCATGATCTTTAAGATGTAAATGAACTGCAGATGTGTCTGAAAAATTATGCTGTTAAAATCTTTTATATAGAGGTTGTTTTGTCTCCCCAGTATAAAATTCTGAACAGGCTTCATTACATTAAATGGCATAAATGATAACTTTTTGTGCTCAGAAATCTTGTCTTTAGGATGCACTAATTTATGTTTAAGTGTATTTATTGATTTGAATTGAACTTGAATATTATGTTTATTAAACATTCTCCTGAGTTTCTCTGATACTCCAGCAACATATGGAATGGTCACACTGCTGCGCTTAAGATCTTTTAAGATCTTCTTTTGAAGCAGATGAGGAAAGGTTAGATCTTTTTCTGACTTTGACAAAGGATCAATTTGGATAGCCACAATTATTGAGAGCTTTTTTCTTGATGGAACCTTCCTTCCTTAAAGGTAAAACATCAGCACAATGTAGTAAGATCTTAATCACTCCCAGTTTGTATTTCAAAGGGTAGTGGGAGTCATTTTAATCTTGTTAAATCATTTGAACATGGGTACTAAATTTTGTAAACTGAATGAGATTCTTTGTGAATTCTTTTCTCCTGCTTATCCAAACACTTAATATGGATAGAGATATACTGAAATCTACCAACACCATTACTGTTGGAAGTTTATGCCCAATTATAGATTACAGAGACAATGACGTTGTTAAATTTAACCAGGTGCTTTCTCTTCCAAATTTGTGTGGCAGAATATGACCAATAGAGGAGAATATAGATACTGTAGCTCAGGGTTGAATTGTGGAGTTCTTGGTGCTCTCTGAACTTGAATGTCTGATAGCAGATGTTTCATTTATTAGGTAAGAAGCTACTGTATATAAACTTGCCTATCTTATAAATAGGTAGACAAACTATTCTATACATATAAACAAGCAGCCAACCCATATTCAATTACATGGATAATGTCACCCACTTAGGTAATGAAATGTCTGCAAGCTAGCAACCAGGTTTGGACAGCACCAAGAATCTCATAGAATATAACCCTCCAGATGATTCTTTGACCATTTAGTTATCTCCATGAAAGATCCCAAGGGATTCATCTTACACTCTCCCTCTGGATGTTTACTGTGTTAGATTCACTTTTCAACAGAAGCAAGACAAACTTAAAAGGACACACTCCTAGTAAATTTTTAAATGGTTTGTAGACATCCATCTTTATTAGCCATTTGAATGCTTTTCCTTATTGTTAGAGCTTGGGGCATTGTAAGAGTGTCCTCTGTCCCTCTTGGATCTCTTGAGTTGCTAATTGCAGATCAAACCCTGATTCACTTGGTATCTCTAAACAGGTGGGCATTTTTAATACAACTAAAATGTACTGCTGCTTCTACCACAACCAAAGCGTTGCTTTTTTTTTAAAGTAGTATTCTAGCTCTCAGATTTTGAGAAAGAGCAGTGAAATTCTTCCCCACTGAGATACTGAACTCCTAACTATAGGCAAAACATTTACTAGTATTTTCTGGTAGATATATCATGACTGGACTATTTATAGGTTTCATTCAACTTGATGCTACATTCCACAACCACTGTAGATTAGCTGCATTTTTCAGAGCTACTTGGTATTTTTATATTACCATGAGAAGTCTATAGCTGCACTCCGTATATACAATTTCTCTTTTTCTCTCTCTATTCTGAATCACAAGACTTGACAAAGGACAAAGGATGAGGCCCTGAACATCTGAACAACTGAGTAGTGAAAGAGAAGAAGATGAAGGTTAGACTGACAAGGGAAGAATGACATTGGGATTAGCTAGCACGTCTTTGACTAAATGATAAAAATTGCCACAGTATAAGTTCCTGTGAAATATAGTGCCATCTTAATTCTATGAAGTGATAAAGATAATCTTAAAATGACACATTATTTATTTATTTCCTGCCTTTATTTTTTATAAACAACTCAAGGCAGCAAATATATCCAACACAGCTTCCTCCCCCTATTTTCTCCACAACAGCAACCCTGTGAGGTGGATTGGTCTGAGAAAGAGTGATTGGCCCAAGGTCACCCAGGTGGATTTCATCTCTAAAAATTTTACGGCTAAAAAAATTATGTGGCAAAATTGATAAGAAAGAGATATGGTCTTTATTTTCTCACTTTACCAAACAGAGGAAGAGAACAACAACAAAAAATAGCTGGAAGCATTTAGGGTTTCGGCCAGATGAGCCATTTCCCAAAGTGTTGGTACAAGAACACTGATTTGCATCAGGCCGATGAGAACACTCATTATTTACTACTGCTATTGTTCATATCTGCTGAACCAGGCCCTTCTGAGTTTTTTTTGGCACCTTGCTTCACTGCTTTTTTGTAGCTTGTCTTTAAACTGCAACATGTCTCTGCAGACACTTCCTATTCCTTCGGACTTAAAGCCATCCCAAAAAGATGGTTGTTTTGGACACTGGACAATATACTGGATCAGCCAAGACCATTTGGGGCATTTGGAAACACATCTATTGAAAGGTCTAAATCAGTATTTCTCAATCTTGGCAGATTTAAGCTATGTGGATTTCAACTCCCAGAATTCCCTGCCAGCATTCTGGGAATTCAAATCCACACATTTTAAAGTTATCAAGGTTGAGAAACACTGCTCTAAATGAACTTAAGAAAGGCCTGGGCTTCCATGGGTGCATCCTGTTTTGACAGTGACTGGGTTTCTAACATTCATTTGTCTGGCAAGGAGGAAAGATAAATCCACTCCAAAATTACTCAAGAATCTAGTGAGTTAAAAAAAAGAGCAAATCACAGTATATAAACCCTCCCCAGCACGCCTAACTGCTTACACTTTATTCCCATTGTGCCACAGATTGTTTATATTACATTTCTTCTGTTTATTGTTCCAAACCATTTTTTTGAAAAGTTTTCATTGGTGGAATTGAAAGTGGAAGAGGTTGAGACAAGCAACACGAGGCCAAGCAGCTGCCTCGCTCCTTCGCTATCTGTGTGTGAGAGTGTTTTTATGTGCTTCTAATTATCCATATATGGGAGTTTGGTCCAAACGGGAAGGGTATGTGTAGTTCTTTTTGTTCTTTGCTGTCTATTGTGGTTTTGATGTTTAAATGGGACACAAATGTGGTTTATAGTGTGTGGCAAGACTCAGTTGAAAATGCATGTCTGTGTATGCGCGCGTGTGTGGCGAACACTGTGTTCCTATTTTATAGTGAAGGAATCATCTAGGAACCCTGAATTGGATAATATGATCGATTTAGAAAAGGCCAACTTATAGCACTTGCTTGCTTTCATGAGGTCTTAAAATACACTCTGATGAGAGACTGAGCTGCAGTAGATCACATATTATTGACTTTTAAGACAGATGAGGCCAGAGTGTGTGACATGGTTCAAAGCAACCAAGGACACTGCTGTATATTTTTCTGAGCAGCAAAACTTGAATATAGCAGCATCTTACCACTAAGTCTGCTTCATTGCAAAATGGGGAGGGGGTATTTGCTATCAGGTTGATGGTTTTTATGACCTTAAAACGGATGCTTCATTCTGATGATGCCTTGATCAACCTCCCTTCAAAGTTGCTTCTAATAATGACGATATCACTCTGCCTCAGTTTATTAGAAGCTGCCTCTGATAGTTCCAGTAGCATAGAAGTTTTTAGAAGAAGCTTTTAGAAGTTGATGCTTTGAAGCAGAAAGGCCCACCATTCGCAAGTCTGTTTTTTATAGATTTTTTTTCTTTCAAAGCCCCCTCTCCAACCTGAAAAGAGTACTCTACCAGAATTCCAATGTATTTAGAAAGCACCCCATTGTAAAAAGACTGTTTTTGGAGATGGTTAATCATGAATCATTATAGTTTGAAGTTGGCCATTTGGCATGAGGTAGGGTCAAATGATTACACTTTTCCAGAACACATCTGCTGTTTGTAGGCATCTTTAGTTAATTTCAATAACTGATATATTTAGAATTTGAGTTATAACCAAAGGGGATGCTACACAAAATCCATGCAATTTTAACAGCTAATAGCACTATAGTTGTGAGTTATAACTGCTGCCCTATTTATACAGTAGTTAGACTAGTGATGACCAGGGGCTATATGGCCCTCTGGGAACCCTAGGATATTTCAAGAGGGCCACAGGTGTAAAACATGTGATAGAGGGCCTTGCACATCAAAGTGCATTATACTGCAAATGCTGTCTTATTGATGCCAGTAAATGCATTGGTTACTGTCCCATGTCCAAAAAAAAAAAAGTTGGAAGGGAGCCACAGACAAAAAAAGCATGAAAAAAACTGTTTAGACTTTTTTTGTCTGAGAACATGAATCAGTATGAATTGTCATGTTTTTATTTTTGCAGAGATGATAGGTTTTAGACTGAGCTATTGAAGAAATGATTCAGAAGCTGTAACTAGCCCAGAATTTTATCTGCTCTATAGAATATCTTTTAGAGACTGTATAACATTATATCTTAAAAGTATTACATTGACTGACGATATGCTTCTGGAGATACATCACTTGAAAAAAATGAAACTGTTTAAGGGCCGGATTCATGAGGAAAGGTCTCTTTATGATTTTCAGAAGGTCCCACCTCATGTTCATATGCTATGTCTTTTCTTCTGGGTCATCCTGGCTTTGGAAAACCTTTTGCCTGGAAGCCAGGCTGGAGCTAACACTGTTCCTTTACAGCATCAGGTGAAGTTGTACTTTTTAATTGTATCATGGATTAACCATATCGTCTATGGATTGTAATCTGCCTTAAGATGCTTGGGAAAGTGGTCACACTATAAACATTTAACTAAAATAACAAATACATCAACATTTTTCTGCTCATTTTTCTCTTTTTCATTTATTCCTTCCAATGTTATTGTTTTCTTTAGCAAAATTACAAAACTAAGATACAAAAAGCAAACTTTTTTAGTTCCCCTTTGTTTCTTGGTAGGCTTTAGAGGGGTACTTATTTGTTTATTGTTTAAACTAATTATAGCTGCCTAAGTGGGAAGGAAGCAAGAAGATATTAATGACAATAATGACAGACACCATACCAGTGCAAATACACTCATAAACTATAAATACAGTAACTTTTATGCTTCCCTATTGAAAGAAAATGGTTGTAATATACCTTGCCCTGCCTTTCTGCTTTTTAATTTGCCCCTTAGACAATTGCCTGAATTCACATACAAAAAATCAACAACCAACCCTCCCTTTGTTGGGGAGCTATGATATGGCAAACAAAACTACAACTTTTCCTCCCTGAGGGCATGCATGTTTTCACTATACTGGATTATATTGTTTCATTCCACTAGTCTCTTCCACTTACTTAAAATGGTTCACAAAACATTTGATTAATGTACAGTAATTCAAAACACACATGACTGGATGTCACACACAGTTTTACTCTTTCCTGGATTTTTCAGGGTTTTTCTCTGCATTCCCCTGCCCCAACTTTTTTTGCTTCTATTCATCATGAGTCTGGATTAAAACCTTTTGATTTTTGAGTGCAAATGGCATCCAGGATTCTACTTATTTTATAGAAGATAGTAAGAGAAAGGCTAGCCAACATGCATTCAGGGAATGGCTGGTAGTCATAAGTGATTTTCATAAAGAACAGTGCTGGATCTCAAATGGCACCCTTGAAGCCACACCCTATATTTTTGGAAGACCTGGATCCAGACTTGGGTGGTGCATGGCTTTTTTCAATCCAGAAACAAACATTGTCCAGAAATCCATAGTTGAACCTGTATTCCAAGGTTAAGACCAAAACCACATAATTTGTTTAAAGAAATGCCTTGATGCATCTCCAGCAATATGGAACTTTTTCAAAGATCAGAGAAGGGACAAAAGAAAATGTGTTATTGTTCTTTTTTGGAAAGAGTTACAGAAGGAAAACTGTGAAGTCTGCAGTACATTGGGACATTTCCGATAAATAAATCCAGGCACTGGGGCATCTTCCTGTATTTTTTTCTTGACTGGTAGGTTTACTGCACATTATCAGATGAATACTGTTGTCACCTTCCTTCAAGAACGTCATCTGTTTATCCTGTTTTTGAGTTTCAAAAATGAGATTTTCTTTTGGAAGACTTTTCGGGTCTCTCTGTGTGCATGTATGGGGGAGGTGAGTCTTTTATGTATCTATTTTATTTTCATCTCCATATTCATTCTCTGTCCTTTTTTATTAGGTGGGAGAATGTAGACTTCTATTTCATGATTGTTTCAGCACTGGATTTAAAAAAAAATTCTTTAGAAATGTCAGGCAACACAATTAAACATATATAAAACTAAAACTGAATTGAAATTTTGCAAAATTGTCAAATATTCCAAGATGACACAACTGGGAAGGAAAACATGCTGTGATTTTTTTTTGGCTGAAGGATGGTTTTCTTGCATTTAGTTAGTATGTACTTGTGAAAGCCTCATCTTTCACTGTACGGTGGTTTCTGAAGGTATCTAACACTTCCTTGCTTCAGTAAAATTGCAAGGAAAGATAACATGAGAAACTTTTTCCATGAGCCTTTTTTGGACAACAAAGAGAAAGAGTAGAAAGGCAGGTAGGCTTCAGGGCATATCTGGACTGCACCTTTACTCTGCTCCTATCTTGTGTTAATGCTGGCTTCATTGTAAACAATTTGATGAAATTCCTGTCCAGATTTGGGCAACAAATTCCAACACATTTGCAGGCTACTATATCCGATTCAAAAGTACAGAATCCTGGACAACTGAACTTTTATACTTCCTTATAAGGATTGGGGAAATGTTTTATTTTGAAAACAAACTAACAAACAAACCAAGGTACAAAGTGAAACATACAAACATGTTTGTGATTTTTATTGCTTTTATCTTATCCTATATATATACTCTATTTCTATTATTATCACAACTATACAATTATAATGTTGTTTGCACTGTATTGTACTACTATTACTTCTACATTGTTACTATCATAGAGCAATGTTTTCTTCCTACAGACAATGGTCTGTCTTTAATTCCTATTCTTTGGGATTTCTTCTTCTTTTATTAATGGGCAGCATGTAAATCACTTGCACCTTCCCATGTTATGCTTTGCTGTGCCTCTTCTTTGTCCTCCAGACCATTCATTCTCTGGAAAGAAAAAACACCTTTTACTTGGCTGCTGTCTCTGCAGCTGACTGCAGAGCTTCCAAAACAAACAAGCAAGCAAGCAAACAAACACTCTCCTCCTCCTATCCCCCTTACTCCTGGTTCAAGATTGCAGCTTTTATAGGCAATTCTGCCATGCTGATGCTGGCGAGAAGCTCAGCTGGAAGGGGAAGAAAGCAGCACAGGGGCCCGCAATTTTCTTAGCAGTCTGTTTTTCCACACACCCCTTGGACAACGTTCCTGCTCCTGTGCCCTTCGGATCTTCCATACCAGAAAAAGCAACTGACAATTGTTTTTCATCCCACACAGGCATACAAGTATATAAAAAGTTATACTGAAATTATAGATACAAAGTGCATATGGATGTAGGAATAACAGCCAGTTTTAAAATAAACTTTCTTGCTGTCCTGTTTGTATTTAATATCTTCTAGAGATACCTTTAAGAACTACTGTGTGACAGAGTAGTGATTCTACTGCTTGCTTTGCATTAAACATTGCTTATTCAAAATTCAACTGTATACATATACATAGACACACATATATACCTGCACTTGGTTACTCATGCCCTCGTCATCTCAATCCTGGACTACTGTAATGTGCTCTATGTGGGGC
>JANHZU010003599.1:21440-39928 GCA_032468055.1 Acrochordus granulatus
ATTGAGAAAGCCTTTTGGATTAAAGGCGAAACATCTTCGACTTGAGAAAAATCCAGTCCAGATGCCTGTTTTTTAAATGCGATTTTGGGGTAACCTACATCCTGGGCAGGATCTATACTTGATATAAGTTTTTCAGTCATGGTCTGCTCAAGCACAATCTATTAAGACACTCTTATTTTTTTCTTTTTTTTCTAGAAACTAACCCATCCCTGGTTCTGAAGAAAGAGTTGAAAATTGAGGACTACCTGTATCAGGTTATGAAGCTGGGCATCCTAAACTGTGCATTTTCTTTCCAAGGTGTTTTCCCATGAATGCCATGCCAGGATCTCCTTTTCAAATCTCATAAGTTTTCTTTCTTCAAAACAAAACTGTGGATTATGTTTTTAAAATTGTTTTTAATGATTTTTAATGAATGTTGTTATTATATCTTTGGTTATTTTGTTGTATTATGTTGTATTAAAATATTATACATTAATCGGAATTATGTAGGTGAGAAGGGTGACTATATACATTTACCAAATAAATAAATTACTAAGTTGCCTTAATAGAAGTTTGAAAAATGCCCTTAATAAATTATCTGTATTTATGCAGTGTTAGGAAGAAAATATATATTATTTTAATAGACTACTGCCATGTTTAAATTTAACCACTGGTGATAAGAGAACATTGAAAGACCCATACCATTTTGTGCACATATATGTGAACATAGCACACCAAATTTATACAATGGATGAAAGAAATAAGTATACACATACACATGATCTTATAAAGTATCAGTAATATTGTTTATTTTAAATATTCAGTTTCATTTAGCTTCAAACTCAAAGGTTGATTTCACATATAATATAATACTTTATATTGCACTTTAGTTCCTCTGCTTATAATATAACAATACAAGTGGATGGTGGTAATAATACTAATGTTATACTAGAGGAAGTCAGAGTAGTGCACAAAATAATAAAATAATATTTAATGATTTTTAAAAAATCATCATTTTGGGAAAGCCCTTTGAACGCTTAGAAAACCTTCCACAGAATTATGAAGAAGAAATATTATGCGTATATCTTTCTACTCCATTATTTTTATTTTGGAATAAAGTCTTATTATAATTTAAGGAAGAACAGTAATGCAGTGGTAAGCTTGCTAGATATTCACAAAAGGGTCTTGATATTGGTACTGAAATTCAGAATTAATTACTCAATTTATATGTTTTCATTGCCAAACTGAAATTTGTCTTTAATTAAATGCTAAGTTTTAACTGATGGATCTACGACCCTGTTTTGCTTTTGTTATGACTTTGTTATTTTGCTTCTGATTTGCAACGCGTTCCTTTGGAATTTGAAATACTAGTTTCCTTTTGGTATTTTGAAAAATTATATAGCAATTCGTGCTTTTATTTTTTTAAAAAAGAGAAAGCTATTTTAAATTTTTTACTAGTTGGTTGTCATTACTAATCTCACTGAGCCATGGGAAATGTTTGCAATTGCCCTATTATGTACTTTGCAAATTGCTTCCCTTCTATTTCCCAGTCTGCAATTGATCTGCCAGCTTCTGGTTCAAGACAGTCTCAGAGCGTGAAAACAAAAAGATTAAACACAATTACAACAATGCATTGTAGGAATTGTTGCAATGTTCATATATGAGGACTGAAAACTGTCTTGCAAACACTAGGCAGGCTTGCAGCCTTTCTTCCCTACTGAAAAGTGGAGATTTCTTAGCTCACCCACATTTGTAGAGTTCTAGGTGCTCTCTGAGCTTGATTGTTTTTCTGCAGACGTTTCATTACCAAACCAGGTAAAATCATCCTTGTTTGTTAATGAAACATCTGCAGAAAAACAATCAAGCTCAGAGAGCACCTAGGACTTCACAGTTCAACCCTGAGCTTCAAATATTCTTTTCTATTGTCACCCACATTTGCTTAGCCAGGCAATCCATTTAGGCCACCAAGTCAATTGTTGTACAGTACAGAAATCTAGATGAAAAGGTCCCTAACATGCAACAATCCAAACTCTGCTTAATCATGGCCAGGCCAATTGTTTCTGGTATTTATTAAGGGAAGCTCATCTTTTCCTTGAGTACTTTATTCCATTGTAGATTTGCTCTTATTATTAAAAAAGGTATTCTCTTCCAAAAACTGAGTTGGAATTTACCTTCTTATAACTGAAATTAAGTATTTCATGTCTTGCCTCTTGAAATTATTAAAAAAAAGATCTTGGCATTTTTCTACACGATGTCCTTTCAGAGACTGCATCCTTCTGTCCTCAAGGCTAAAGTAACCAATGCTTCCATCAGTTTTTGCAGAGCTTAGTTTTTAATTCTCTGTTCATCCTTGTTCCCCTCGCTGGACCTGTTCCGGGTCTGTTTTAAAATGTGACGTGAAAACTGGCTAGTGCAGAACAAAACAGAAACTGTATTTCGATTGACGCAGCTCAAAATTCCAGTTGCATCTTTTGCAGGCATGTCAGACTCAAAACCATTTAGACTACTTTGTTTGGTTACTCCTTTCTATTTCACGATCAGGGAAGAAGTGAAAGTCATTTTCCAGCACACCAACGCTGATAGGAAATGTTTGGCAACAACATGGTGGCAGACCATGATTTCAACTTTTACTCAAAAGATAAATTCTAATGTCAGAAACCCAGCTAATTGTGACACAGCAAAACTACATGACCACCACGAGCTTCTGCAAACCTTTCCATGTATTTGCTGTCTCAAAACTTTCCTCCATGTGAAGCTGACCTAAGTTTCTACCGATTCAGTTACCCGTCTCCTTTACAAAACTGGTTTGTGAACTCAGAACCATCTGTTTCTACTCAGAAGATGAGCAAAAAATATGTAAGGTTTTGAAAACAAGGGATGAGATAATAAATTGTGATAGAAGTAAAACCGAGACAGACTTTTGACTGAGACTTACATGGATCTGGAGCTGAACAAAATGTTTTGTTCAGGTTAGATTAGGAGAGAAGAGGTGGAGGTAGGGTGGGTGGTGGCGAAGAGGTTTAAATCAAGCAATAACAAAGTTACTGCTTGCGTGCCTTTGCTTTCCCACTTTCTGGCAGAGGCAAGTAACTAGAAGGCCAAAATCCTGCAAGGCAAGCTGTTATTGCATTTCTGGCCTAATTCTGAAGACTAAAATGTTTTAAAAGGTTGGATAAAGCCTGACAAACACCTAAAAGCTTGGATGGTTATCACAGCCAAACCTTGGAGTCTTTTGAAGTCTACTTTAGGATGGAGAGACAAATATATTAATGGTGGTATCTACTTTTTTCTTTTCTTTTCTTTAAATATAGAGCAGGAGTTCATGTTTTTAATGGGCCATAGTGGGCACTTACTTGGCACTGTTTTCAGCATTGCCCATTAAGAAGTTACCTCCTTTCTCTCTCTCTAAAATGCAGTTGGACTTTGAGGATCAATGGCTTTACAAAACACCATGAATTCTATTTTGCAAGGAAGAAAGATGCCAGAGAGCTGGAAAGAGGCCGATACAGCACTTACACTTAAAGAGAAACAAGATTTGACTTTAATAAGAAACTATAGGTTGATCTCATTATTGAATAATTACTTCAAGTTATTTACAATGATCCAAGCTGATAGACTGAAAATAAGTTTTCAAGAATTTAATTCACGAGCATCAATATGGGTTTTTACCAAAAAGCAGTTAAAGAGCAATATTAGAAATGTGTAGGATGTTTTGGGATCTTTAGATCACCATAGTAAAAAAACAAGCCACATTAATTTTCTTAGATGCAGAGAAGCCTTAAACAATTTAATGTGGGCCTTTTGTTCAAAGTTTTGGAAGATATGAACTTTGGAGAGAAGTTTATAAAATGGTAAGATCAATTTACGCTTCACAGAAAGCACAAATAATCGTTAATGGAATGTCTATATATGTTCTTATTAATCTAGGTCGTGATTTGTAGCAAACTGCAAAAAATGCAAACTTTCTTAAGTTTGCATTAACTTTCTTAAAAGTTCAATTGCCTTTTTAAGAAAGGTTGCATTTTTTTGCTACAAATCATTAATGGAGATCTAACAAAACCCTGTGAGATCCAAAAAGAACAAGACAAGATAAAGAAACTTAGAAGCTAACTTGGTGTTGGTTCTGGAAGATCCTTTAAAAAGAATTGAAATATTAATGGGAAAACTGAAAAAAGGGTACATTAGCAGGTTTTAGGATTAACAAACAGAAAAAAGACTCCTTCTCAATCTTTTATTCTGATCTGAGCTGATTCATTACCAGTTTGAGAAGAGGTGCAGCTCTGGCCAGGTGGCCGGACGTCTGAATCTTAGTCTCATGGCTGAGTCCATCTGCCTGCCTTCTCCTATTAAAATGTGAACTCCTTAATAATGTGTGACTGATGGCATCTTTGCTGTAGGCTGGCCACTCTTGTGTTAGAACATGTTCCTTCTTTTTATTGTTTTTATCAGTCTGACCACATCATAACCAGGTAAACCTGATAGAATTAAAATGATTTTTTTAGTATTTGGAGCCATTTCTATCTATCTTTCTGCATCTGTTTTGTGCCCACATACTCTTGACAAATAAAGAAAGTGATGAAAAGAAGTGAATATGTATAGGTGTAGTTCTCTCTAGCAGGAAAAGACAAAGCATGATTTTGTATTATAGACTGTTGCTACCTCTTTCTGCCCCTTTCATCTTTTCTTTACTCTCTTTTAGTGTTCCTTAAAAGGATTACCACTGGTTCCCAGTTGGCCTCACAAGAAAAGTTCTTTTGAACTTTTCAAGTCAAACTGAAAACACACAGGAGGATCCATAGGAAGTAAATTAAATGTGTAATGAAGCATTTTACCGTATTAATCCTGGCTCTTAAGAACAGAGTAAAAGTTGAAAATATTAATGAAAGAAACCAGCTTTTGGCACCTGAGGCCTGAACATCAGGTTCAGTGGAACAATTCATGGTACTTGAGTAACATAGTGTTTTAGTGGCATATTATTGTGCAACGTTGTATTAATGCAATTGCTAAATAAATAGCTGGTGATCTTTTTCAATTTTAGGATTAGAGTAGATAACCATGACCCACTGAATCATCCTTCTTTCCATATATAATATAGACTGGCTTTCCCCTCCCCTCACGATCCTCAGCAGAGCCCTGGTGAAGCCACCTCCTCTTCTTCTTCCTCCTACCCTAATTCCCCATTTTGCTGGGGAGAGGGAGAATAATGGAAGGTGTCTACCACAAAGAAAACTGTATCTCTGTTTCCCATCCTGGCATGTCCACAAATTTCCCCCCCCATGAAGAAGAAGGCACACCCATTAAGCATCAGTGCCCTGCAGCCAGCCTTACATTGCCTGCAGGCATCTGAGTTGCTCCCTCATCCTTCCCTTGCTACCCATCACCATTAAAATATTTCAGTTTTCAACCTCAGTTCAAATGCTTGCCCATAACTGAATGTAGAAGAGTTTGCTTCCTTCTACTGTTTTGTTCCTACTGTCTTGTCTTTCCCTACTGGCAGGAAATGTTGGAAATGATGATCATGAAATTGCGGCAGTGCAATGACACTGAAGTGGCTACAACCTTTCTAAATTTCAATCCTTTGGGATAAATGTATCCTGGATTTTGGATGCATTCTTGAAATTAACCCATTTGAGGTATATTAATTCAAAAATTGTTGCTCTGTGATGCCCCGTTTTGCCCAATTGAAGGTTACAAACAACAGGAGGGTTGCAAACAAACAGGATGCAATTCTATAGCCTTAGGGAGAGTTTTCAAAAAGGAGACTTCCACCAATGACAAGGTCACTTATTAAAAATTATAGCTCACTTATAATAAAATCTTAATGTTTAGGTAGATCTTGGTTTTAACTAGGGATGTGAAATAAATCTGATATAGACATTTGGGGGAATGGATACGAACAACCTGTCAAAATGAATTCTGCTGCAGCTTAGATAGCAGCAGAGAACAAAGTACTTTTTCTTTACAAAAAGTCCATATCAAAAAGACATTAATTAGTAAGAGATGTTTATAAGAAAAAAATGCATATTTCTGAAAATTATATAGAAGAAATTAAATTTCAAAACAGAGTTTATATTGGAGAAATGTATATTTTTTAAAAACTAGTTGACTAATTATGTGCTACAATAATAGGTGCCATTGACTCCTAGCTACCACAAAGATAGATTTTCTCCCTGTTGATTTAAAAACTGTTATGTAAACGAATGAAACCTGGTAAACCTGCATAAAATGGTTTGCTGGAATAATTTCTGTGAGCAACTTTTCTCTTTACAGCCATTTGTGAACAAAAACAATACAGGTAGTCCTTGCTTAACAACTGCCCTGTATAGTGCCCATTCAAATTTATGACAGTGCTGAAAAAAATAACTTTATGATTGGTCCTCATACTATGACCATTGCAGTGTCCCACAATCATGTGATCGTCATTTGCAAGCTTTACAACAAGCTTCCAACAATGGAGAAGCCAGCAGTAAAATCACAAGTCACAGTCACATGATATCTTGCTTAACTATTGTGTTGCTTAGTGATGAAGTCACTCATTCCAATTGGGGTCATTCAGCAAGGACTATCTGTATACACTAAGGGAAATTTTGAAAGAAAAATGGTCAGTATCATTTTTTTTAAAAAGTAAGTAAAAAGTAAAAAATAGGAATGAATTGATTATGTGCCATCATGTCATTTTTAACTCTTAGCAACCATATAGGTAGAGATTCTCCATGATGGTTTATCCCTAATCAGTTTTTTCAGACTGGAATACTGCCCTCCAAATGGAAATGGTAAATCCAAGTTGATGAATTCTTACCTGCCTATATTTAGTCCTGAACTATGAAGGACTTAAAAGATTGATGAGTTAACAATAACTTTCAAAACTTTGGTCTTGTTAATAGAGCCTCCCAAAAATGAATTTTCAGTATAAATCTGAAAAAAATTATCTGCAAAATAATCACCTTTATTGTATAAACAATTTTCATTTCAAGGAGAATTAAGTACTACATTAAATTAAATTTAGTTTTTAATTGCTGGCACTTCACTCAGAATCATTGTTTTTAACCTTTAAAACCTTTTAACCTTCAGATTAAGACTTTGAACTGGATCTGGGAAAAGACAGAGAACAATGCCATGGCTTGGTGATGGAGGAAAGAAATTGAAGAGATTCATGTGCTTTTTAATTAATTTGTTGCCGAGCACTCAAACTTTCTTTATAGCTTACCCTTAGGTCTCCATCCATTTGCTCTTGTTGATTCTTCCCATGTTATAAAGTAGTCCAGTAAGTATGGTTCTATATTGCTACATGATAAATAATTACCCTGAATATTGCTTCTGCAAAATTGACTCATCCTTGATAATGTATTGTTTACATATAAAAAATATTTATCATATGAATCCAGGAGATAGGGGCCTGCTGCCAGATGTGTTGACACTGCTAAATTGGTTGCACATGCACCCCTCCCCCTTCTAACTCTGATTTACTTAATGGCTTTGTTTTGCTTACTTTTCTCTCTCATCTTGCTTCTATTTTCTCTTTAATCTATGGGGAAAATGCCCCTGGGATTTTGTCATGACACTCTCTAAATGGGCTTAGGTTAACGTATCCATGATAGCATAGAAGACTCCAAAGGGTATTTATGCTTATATGTTTACACAAGTTTGCAGCAAAAGATTTGCTATATTTAGTTTTGAATAATAAATGAGAGCAATTAGCTTCCTGTGAGTTCAGCTTAGGATGCAGCAAGAAGTGTGTGGTGGAATACTGTTAAAAGGTAACACTGGGGGTCAGAGTTCCCTGAAATCAGCTTTCCACATCTTGGTGCCCTTCAGAAGTGTGGGATTTAAATATATATAATTCTAGTTGCAAAACCAATCAGGGAAAATCTGCCTTAAACTTTTGCAAACATTATTTGAGTACTTTCTATAAATTTGTTATTTGCAAGATAGAAAATATTAAAAGCAACATAATGTTTGTGAAGATTCTAAAAAAGTTAGATTTTTATCCAAACCCAGTAATCATACTGTTAAGCTATTTATTTGAGACTTAGAATAAATTCCATAAAGGAAGAGAACTCATACCTTTCCTGCTATGAGCTTCCCAAACCTTGTCCTTTTTCTAAATTGTCAAGGGAGCTTCCAGCCAAATGTTACATAATTCTGTTTAGTGATATATTTATTTAGTGATATATTTATTTTGTTATGTAATTTATCCCCTGTCTGAATCATTATGGATTCCAGATGGTCCTCAAATATTAAAATAGAAGTAAGAATATTTCATTTTAAAACATTCAATAAGATATAGATACGTAGAAGTACTCTCATTGTACCATCTATCCCCAAAGGCCTTCTGGAAAACTAATTTTTACTAGCTTGTGGAAGACCATCCTCATATCAACGGTGCTCTGTAGGAGGAGAGCTGCCATTGAAAGCATTCAACACTGAACCTCTTTTCCATCAATCCTTGGAAGATGTTTTTAGCCATCCAGGTTGGAGGCCTAGAGACTATTTGGGAAAGGCACTCTCTGCTACCTAGGCTGCAACTGACACTCAATATCTTGAACTGACCTCAAAAAGACACCAGCAGCCAGTACAGCTCCTCCTAATCAAGAGATGACAAGGGCAGGTAATCCAAATCTAGCAGGGTATTTACTATCAAAGAGATAACTAGCAGAATTTGTTCCTGTTCTTATTAGAATGTATTTAAATATTTTGATTTCTATGCTTGTTTCTACCCTTTGGTAAATGTGTTGACTTGGTTATAAACTAACCTAACTAAACCAATTTAAAAAAAAATCCACAACCCAGTCCTAAATCAACTTCATGCATCTTCAGGAGAAGCATGGGTGAGAAATGTAGGGCTTTGCATTATGATAGTTTCAAGATATCTTTCTGACTTTAGTGTTGCTCAGTGGCCTTGTACTGATTGAGTTAATTGGTACTCTTGCCTGTTCAAACATCTGAGTGGCTGGTTGTGGTCACAGTCAAATTGCAGGTTGATTCTTTCTGGGTTTAAATCATATTCAATCATTTAATGCCACAGATTGACCTAAATTAAAACCTATGGATCAGTAAAATGGCTCTACTTGGTCATCAGTTTGCTCAGAAAAAAATCTAACATTAAAACCAGAAAATTTATATGAAAGAAATATCTGGTATCAATCCACTAAGAAACTATTCGTTAATGTGAAAGCTGAAATGCATTGCAAGAAAGTTAGTTCTTATATGATGAACAGACAAAAATTATTAATTCTAATCTCTAATAAAGGATTTGCTTCTATTACTGTGATTCCCATATTTGAAAAAATAAAGATCCACAGGCCAAAAATGGGGAACCAATTTGAAAAAGATCCAAACTTGACATCTAAATTTTGCCCACAGGATTGATGAAAAAATTGTGTATAATATAATAAGGTAATTTGTATAACATGTTAAGCCATGGTTATATATATTATATTGGATAAACTATATATTAGCTGGGATTGCTATATTGAGCCATAAATCATGACTTATAAACTATAGTATCTGGGACTGCAAAACAAAACAAAAAAAAAGGCCACCTCACAGCTTAACATTATGCATGAAATCAACCATAAATAACTCTAGGTCTATACAAATGAAGGTATTTTGACTCTGAAGATCTTTTGTTTCAATACATTTCTGGAAAGTGTTCAAATAATACCTCATAATCTTCAAACAGAGGCAGATCCTCCATGGTATTGTTTGGTTGGCCAGAGGTGAGATATAAAATGGATTATATTTCACCCATAGTGCTTAATGACTTCACACAGTGGCTTCATGCAGATGTTTAACAGAAATGGGGAGACTGCTGAGCCCTGTAGGACCTCACAAAGCATGGGCCACAAGCTTGACCTCCCAGCCTTAAATACATATTGTATGGTCCTCATTTCAGGTGCAAAACTGTAAGGCCCTTCAAGATAGTCAATAGTTTTACCACTCAAAGTCTAAGAAAGCCTTCACTGGTACTTAGTACTTCCAATACGTTCCATCCTGCTGACCAGTTGGAGAATGGGGAGGCTATTAATTAGCATATAGCTATTGTCTTTTTCTCTGTCCA
Source organism: Acrochordus granulatus (assembly GCA_032468055.1). Classification (NCBI taxonomy): domain Eukaryota; kingdom Metazoa; phylum Chordata; class Lepidosauria; order Squamata; family Acrochordidae; genus Acrochordus; species Acrochordus granulatus. The sequence continues at coordinate 31,480 of JANHZU010003599.1, forward strand.
TATTGTTGCCTTGCCAGGGAATGCAAAGATGTCCTTCTATTCAGTTTTAAAAGTCTGGTGAATTGATGGTCAAATATCACAATGTATGTATACATGTAAGTGTGCATGTACGTATGTATTTACAAGACTTGTATGGCCACTCATTTCGAAACCAAATTCTGGGCAACCCAAAAACAGCATAATAGAAAAAGCAATAATAAATAAAACTTGGCGACTAAGCCAAGTTCCCTTGATGCATCACACAACATTCTCTTCCTACTCTGTCTTCACCCTATTCCAAAGCTTGCAGAAAAGTTTGCTCTTTGTAGCTTTCCTGAAGGTTAAAAGGATGGAGATTGGTTAGAACTTAGGGGGATTAATTCTTGCATTAATTCTACGAAGTTTTCTTCACTGGGCTTGATCCTGCCCTAAAGCTGAGCCAAAGGTTTATGAGCTCAGCTGTGCAAGAGTGACTGAAGAGGTTCAGTGTCATGAGAATGCTGGGTCATGGCTCCACTCCCAGATCAGTGCCAAAAGACTATGGAGAAGAAGCCTCAGAAATGCTATGCATCATGATAAAATGTGTTCCTTATTTTGAGCTTTTTCTATAACTGTCTATTTGGAGGAATGAATTGTGGCACTCTTGTACAAATGCTTTCTGTGGTTGATGCTTTGAACAGAAGCATTTATCCTGGCTATATATTTATTTTCAAAATGTTCTGAGAGAGGAACCCTTGTAAATGAATGTGTGTGGGTCTATTTTTAAATTATAGGAGTACAAGAAAGCAAACAAGATGGGGGGATTGGAAGGAGGAAGTTACTCCTTTCAGATGTTCCTCTACATTTCCATAACTCACACATTACTTTGTTTGTTCATAATGAAATTTTGCAGACACTCTTTACCATAATATGGAGCTTGCGGACCAGTATTTTGGGAGATAAAAATATACAATAATTGAGAGTATATATGGAGAACAGTTGAGAAGTAACCCTCTTTGAACTTGACTGCTTGCTGAGGATCAGTGGATGCTTTTTCACCCAGCATCTGGAAGATGTTTTTTGAGATAGATTGGAGGCTACTCCCAAGAACACACTTTCCTGCCAGATAGAGCTGAAAAATAAGTATGTTAAGTCTGACATGAATAAGTATGTTACATAACAATAAATCTGTTTTGGAGATTCAATATAGCCAAAAAGATAGGCAGATCTGAGAGTTGTATCTTTCTGGAAGCATTATGTTGTACCTTGGCCTGGAGTTTCACGTCACACAAAGGTGACTCAGAATCCAACAAGATACAGGTTGAACCTTTTCATGGAGATCCTTTACCATCTCTTTCAATAATTTTCCAGCTTGGGTAAAGTACTGGAATAGTGCCATGATCTTCTAAGAAACAGTCATCACTCAACAGATGTGGAACTGTGGAAACATTAGGCCTTCTGTTAGTTGCCTGGAGGCAATTGGAACAACAGCTCTTCTAATGACAGACTACTTCAGCCAGTGTTATCTGGGCTATCTTTTCAGAAAACCTAGCAGCAATTGCCATGGTGTGACTTCACTTTATCTGGAATGATCTATGAATATTTATGCTATTAAATAGATCCGGCAAGATGAACTGAATCATAGACATTATGCTCCATAGCCATTTGCAGAAGAGACTTCTGCAGAGGCATGTCCCCAGGTAATGCCCAACTGTCATTTTCCATAACACTTTTCAGGTCTTGTAAACTCAGATTTAGAATTCTTTGGAAAGATGGTTTTTGAAAGAAGAATACCAAGTGGTGTTGAAAAGTTGCTTTTTGACTGCTCCAATTGATTTTATACCTTTTATGCTATTACCTTTCTAGGAACATATAAAATCATAATGTTGAAAGGTCTAAACTTTTGTTGAACTGTAGGTTGCTCTCCAAACTTTTCCTGAAGACTTTCAGGTAAGGGGCAAGCCTCACTTCTCTTGAAATAGATTTCATTTTAAGTTGCTCTTGTTACCAACATTTCTGCCAAAATTTGTCTGCAATCTGTAACTAAACTACAGGTTAGTTTTGACTTTTGAAAAGGATTTCAGAAGAAGATCTTTTGGGCTTGAAAATGTGGTTGAAAACCAAGGATGCCATAATTAAGTGCCAGTTATTTTCCAGGTTTGTGTACAGCTAGATGCACACATAAACCTTGTTATTCTCCATTGTTGGCCTTTTAAAATGATCCCTTGCCTGTGGTAAAGGCCAGACCTCAGGATATAATTTTGTTCAGGAAACCACAAGAAAGTTTTGAAATAATTAGAATAAAGCATGAAGATGAAAAGATAGATGAAGGAAAGAGAGGGAAAATTCTATTGTGTCTTTCTGTGTGTGAGTGCACATAGTATGTATCTTTTGCAGGCAGTCATTGCAATGACCTCTTTATAAAGACCAATTCTAGAAAACAAGATTATTGGTGCCACACATACGAACAACTGCAGACAATTTGATTTAGCTTTGAATTTTCTCCTCAGTAGGTTTAATTCTCAATCAAAGAAAACATTTTGCTATAATAGTTTACAATCATTAACATCCACAGCACTCTTGAAAAGAAGATAGACTTTGGTTCCCCTTCCATATATATTGTTGAAAAAAATTATTATTAGTTTTGTTCCCTTTTTTGCAAACATAACAGCAAACTGACTGAACAGCCCCACTTTATTCTCTGTTCTGTTTTAAACTGTTAGTAAGAGATTTGAGTTTTGTTTTTGTTCTGACACAAATAGTCAAGGGGAAACTACTAGAGAACAAAGATACTTTGTTTAATGCTTTTTATTTATGACCTGGTTTTGAAAAAGTCGTAGATAATCTCATACCTTGGGGTTATCCATAAAACTCAGTAATAAAGACATGACTTGTTTGGGATTCTTACTTAAGCTGGTCGATCACTCTGAGGAAGGATAGTTCAGTGGTAGAGCACCTGCCTTGCATACTTAAACCTGAAACTTTTTTTAAATCTGGAGGAAACTCCAGCCAAAAAAGCTTTAATGCTGGGAACAATGGAAAGAAAGAGAAGAAGAGGATGATAGCAACAAGTTGGACCGCCTCAGTTACAGTGGCACCGAGTGCATTGTTGGATCTCAAAGACCAAGTTTGTGACAGATCATTTTGGAGAAAATCTATTTGTGTGGTCCCTAGGATGACTTGATAGCACATAATCATTAAAAATATAATAGGTAATTATTAATTTAAAAAGTAGCAAACCAAACTTTTTGCTTTTGAGATCCTGTCATCCTATTAAGGAGAATTTGCTCAATACGTTTTTTGAATTAATAGGGTAGAATAATGTGTGTAATCATTTTGATTTTCAAGAAGGAATATCTTGTATCACTAATTTTCTTTTCCAAATGTCTTCAGAACTTCAGAGTTCCAGAGACATATACCACTATATGTGTATACTATAGTTAGGTTCTCATACTGCATCTGACTATGGCACATATAAGTAACCTAAGATGATGCTAGTGTATTTCATTAAGACAGTAGTGGACAACTGGTGATTCACATGTAGAACAATTTTGCAGCCCTTTTAATTACTTGATACTGCCCAATTTTCTTACTGAAATGACAAAGATAGATGACATACTTTTAAGTCTCTTAATGAAAGCTTGAAAATTTGAACACTAAAAACATTAAGAAAATTTGAACATATAACTTCCACAGGATTTAAGCACCTGTTACCCTAATCCCAAAATGGGGAGGAGGGGGGAAACAGAACATTTCTGTTCTGAGCAAAACATTTCACTTCCTTTCACAGCCGCCGTTGAGTGTTTTCAACATCCTTTAGACATCCAGGGATTATCATTTTTTTAAAATTGCCCATGGCCCAAAACAGTTTTTTTATGAACCATAAAATGAAGTTACATTAAAGGCTTCTTTCTACCTTTCTCCCATCACCTCCCAATAATTCAAGCTTCTTCCCATCATTCAAGTTTTGTTTAGTCTTTTCTCTTTTGACATATTTCTAAACGTAAAAGCGAAATGGTAAGAACCGTTGATTGAATCTATCCTGCAAAGATTCATTAAAACAGGTATCTAAACTCATCATATGTTTAATGATAAGATATAAACCAAAGTTTTCTCATTAGCCCTATATTGTGTTTGAATTGAACATTCAATTGCCCATTGGCAGAGAGCACAGAAATCTGGAACATCACAAGATGTGGACTTCTTTTGGCTTGGAGCAACTTCAGTTGTGCCAAATTGGGAGGTGGGTCTCACATATGATTGTCCAAGTTTTCAAATTCATTTTGAACTTAAAATATGTCATCCATCTGCTGATGTATTTGGAGTCAGCACATTTCTTATGTATATTATCACTCCATTTTGGAACTGCTACACTAAGTTTGTTTTGACACATCTACTTTAGGGTTCACGTAAGGTTGAAAACTCCCAAATGACATTCTGCACCCCCACGAAACAGAACTGAGTTCACAGAAATAGAAGCTTGGCAGTACAAACATTATGACAGATTATGAAAAATTTGTCAATTATTGGAAACATAATTAATTTAATAATAATTCTGTCTGGAAATTAAACAAGTGGATTGTTCAGAAATTATTCTTTCCAGTTCGAAGATGTGAACTAGAAGTTAATTTTTGCAGCATTTGGATTTTGCAAGAAGCTAACTTTCAGGGAAAATTTATAAAAAAAACCCTATAAGATATAAAACAAATTGGGGACAGTGATATTACAGATGTGCTGAATTACTCTCTCTACCATCCTTTGCTGTTGGCCCTAATGACTAACAGTATTGAGTTGAGCATTAACAGAAGTTTTGATAACAGAAGTGGGGAGCCTGTGTTATCGGGAAACTGTGACCCCTTAGTATTAGATGAATCTATTCCTATTTGTGTCTTCAGATATTTTAAAGCACATCTTCCATAATTCTCTCACAGCAAGGGAAGGATGGAAATTATAACAATTAATGTCCTACATTAGTCTGGCATTGTGTGCTAATATTATAAAAGCAGCAGGTGAAATGTTAAATGAGATTTCAATAACTGACACCAAATAAAAATATTCTTTAAGATCATATATGATCTTTTTAAACATACATATGCCCATATATCAAGTACTTTGAATGTTTTACTGGTAGTCCTCAACTTATGACTGATTATTTAACACCTGTTCAAAGTTACAACCAACCTCCCCAAGCTATTTATGATGTATTTTTGGAGTTATGATGGCCACACCCTCTCCCACAGTCACATGATTTGGCAACTATCTCATCTTTATGGCCATTTACCTCATCCTGTGGTCAGACCAGGATTTGCAACTTTTTTCTGGTTTCAGTATTTATTTCCGGTTTTCAGCAAGAAACACCCATTGGGAAAAATGCATTCACTTAACAATCATCAAAAAGAAACACTTGTAATTTCAAATCTAGTCATGTAATGCCTTGACTTATGATCACAATGACTGACAACTGTAATTCTGAGCTCAATTAAGGTAAGACTATATGTATAAAACTTAGGAAACTTTTTTTTATTCTGTACCATATTTAGCTAAAAAGACAAGGGGAGTCAGAATCCCTGATGTATTAAAATTAATAGTTTCTTGCTCTGTTAAATGAAATGTAACTGACAGTGACAAAAAAAATTCATAGACGCACAAGTCATGCCATACCTAAACTTGAAACTCTTCTCTCTCTTATAATGTTGTCCTTATTTTTCTCCTTTGGAGATGCCTACTTAACATGGTTTCTTATAATTTCTCCTTTTCTCTAAAAATCAAATCTCTAGACGGATAACAGATATTTCTTCTCTCTTGTGCATATTCCTAGTAATAGTGAAACACCTTACAATTCACTGGCTGAGATTTTTAATATTGTCAATGTTATGTTGTAGACTGAAATGTTGAGAATACAAGATAGGACAGAGGATGGCTATAGTTTCAGGTGCTGGGAACTACTGCATGATCGTGCTGAATAGAACAAGTTGCCAAAAATTAAACTAAAAAACTTGTATCATGACAAAAATCATGTCATATTTCAAGGATCTAAACTCTGAACTCATTTGAGAGTATGAACATCTCACAAGATTTCATCACCTCATAAGATTTTCGTTATTTTAATTTGAAATATATTCATTTACAGTTGTAATTCCTTAGATAATATTCACGGATAATATGAGCATCTTGGTTCCTTTTGTTGTTGTTCAGTCGCTAAGTCATTTCGGACTCTTCGCAACCCCTTGGACTACAGCATGCGAGGTCATGCACTGCCTCTAGGAATCTGCTCAAATCCACGCCCATCACATCCATGATGTTGTTTAACTGTCTCATCCTCTGCCAACCCTTCTCCTCTTGTTTTCAATCTTTCCCAGCATCACAGTCTTTTCCAATGAGTCCTCTAGTCACATTATGAGGCCAAAGTATTTGAACTTCAGTTTCAGGATCTGGCCTTCCAATGAATAGTAAGGATTAATTTCTTGTAAGATTGATTGGTTTAATCTCCTGCAGTACAAGGGTCTCTCAAGAGTCTTCTCCAGCACCACAATTCGAAGGCATCAGTTCTTCAATGCTCAGCCTTCCTTATGGTCCAACTCTCACAGCCATACATTGCTACTGGAAAACCATAGCCTTGACTTTCCATAAGTGAAAGAGGAAGAGAGGGAAGAGGAGAGAGACTGAATCTGGGGTGGAAATGAGTATTGGTTCTCGCAAAAGGGAAACTATCAATATTAATTGTGATGTAAGGTTTCTAACACTTCACACAAGCCCCTCCCGGTTTCCTTCATGGAGATCATGATTGCTGTGGACATTTGTTTCCTGCCACTTTGCTTGGGTGTTCTCCCCTCCCCTCCCTTAGGATTGTTCTCTGAAGATCATCAGCATTTTTGCAAACCTTGGAATTAGACCAAGTTTGAGAATGTCTCCTTCTTTGTGTCTGGCCCCTGATATTTCTACATCGGCAGCAAAAGGAATTATGGCGGTGTTATGGGAACCTGGGACTTCCCTGATGCTATTTGCCAGAGGCTAATGTCTCTTCTTTCCATATTCATTTGCATGATGTTAGATCATTTGCATGATGTTAGGTACATGGAAGATGCCTGAGATAAATTACTGCTATTGTTTATTCAATTTATAACTTATCATTTTGCCCAGAGATTGGAATGGATTATTATGTCTATCTCTTCCTCAATATGCAGAGAACCCATTCCATCTAAGTGGCTAGTTCTCTTGGCTGCAGAGGTGAGTTCACCATCGTGGGCAGTGCCAACTCAGGCAGGAGAGCTGAGGATTCCAGAGAGAAAGAGTCATCTTGGAGGAAGATGTAGTTTTGCTGAACTAGCAGGAAATTTCTTCCATCCTTGAAATGCAGTCATGTGGAAACTTTCATTCCATGTAGTTGGCCCTTTTCTCATTCCAGTTTTTTAATGTGACTTTGTGTCACACATTCATACGCACACACATACTGTACATATTTTGGCAGACTGATATCAGTACAGACTTTTGTTCCTCTCCTTTTGACTTGGTAAAGCAAGGGGGCTCTGTTTTTAATTTTGTCTCTGTGTGGGAGTCGTCGTGCATGACCTCATTTCAGTTTAAAAATTCTTTCTCTTTTTTCTCCTGGTCCTCTTGAAAAACCAAAACCTGCACTGGCACACCTTTATATATTTATTTGATCAATATCTGGGCTGCTGGCCGGGGCAAAAACTAAAATAAACCACAACCTTCAAGCAGTTCCCTGCCTTTCTGATAAAAAAATTTGAGGTTAAAAACATCAATCGAAGAAATTCCTGTTAAACTACGAGCAGTGACGATAAACAAAAAGTAACAGGCTTTGTATATTTCAGTTTATTGCGGTATATTATCCAGCGTAGGACAACCTGCCCTTCTTCCATCTATATTTAGCTGAATATGCTTTTAATTGGCAGGCATATAATTCTGTCCCAGAAAGCCAGGCTTTTAGTGAGAAAGGAATAAATGTCTTCCTTGAAAACCCAGAATAAATACTGCCGTGTGAGCCATTGTCAAAACAGTCGAACAGAAACCTGCTTTCAAAAGCGAATATTCAGCTTGCAACCTTTGCTTGATTACTATGTCTTCCTTCCAGGGCACTGATACTTTTCAGCTGAGGAGAGAAAGCTTGTCTTTCGATGTACCCCTCTGGTTCCTTCCGCAGGACCCCTCCTCACACAGTACACATGTTTCTAGATTATATGTAAGGCTGTTTATGTGGATGGTGATCCTGCCTGTCTGATGGTCCTCAGACTTTTGAGCTTGCTTTCCTGGAAAGCGTGAACTTTTTTTAAAGTCAGTGTTTCTGAAAGCCGGTGTTAGATGTGCCTGAAACGTTCTAAGCAGTGAGGACTAAAAAGGACAGCCGATCAGATGTGCAAGATTCACAGTTCCAGCATGTCTCTTGCTTGCCTGCCTGCCTGCCTGCCTCCTTCCTTCCCTCTTTCCCCCTCCCTCCCTCCCTCCCTCCCTCCCTCCTTCCTTCCCCTTTTCC